>PVJO010006262.1:0-90698 GCA_004026905.1 Hystrix cristata | reverse complement strand
CCCTCTTGACTAGTTTTGGCTTGAAGTTTACTTTGTCTGCGATTAGGATAGCTACGCCTGCTTTTTTTTGGGTTCCTGTTGCATGAAATACTGTTTTCCATCCTTTGATTTTCAATCTATGTATGTCCTTTTGAGTTAGATGTGTCTCTTGTATGCAGCATATTGCTGGGTCTTCTTTCTTGATCCATTCTGCTAGCCTATTTCTTTTGATAGGTGAGTTGAGCCCATTTACATTGATGGTTACAGCTGTTATGAGTTGACTCTTATTTGCCATATGTGGCCACATTTTGTAAGTTTGGGAAAATTTCTCCTTTCCCTTCCCTCTTGTATTCCCTCAGGAAAGAGGCAACCAAAGGATTCCTCTCTTCACCATTGAGACCTCTCACCTTTTAGCTTCTAATGGGTTAGAAATAAACATGTTTTAAGCATTCTGACTCACTCTCAATAACAGCTTGACTACAGTATGTTTAATAATTGCACATTTTATAAAATAATAACAATTTTGGAGTTTGTGCTATTTTTCTCATGGAACAAATCTATCATATTTCTCTCCTCTATCTATAATAAAAATAAAGGAGTAAAAAGTTTGTATCTAGAAAATTGAGATAATTTTCACATATATTATAAATAATATTTCAACATGGGCATTTTTGAGAATTAAATTGCTGTTGCAAGAACACGTTTCTTCAAGATGCTTAAATATATTTAGTAGGGATGAACTTATTATATGGCATGTTTTCAAGCTTTTAATAGTTTTTAATCATTTGTATAAGGAATACCATTATAAAGTTGCCTAAGGACATCAAAGTCATCATTAAACATAATGAGTCAGGGAGGAAGAAAATTATTCCTCACTATTAAATAAGAAAAATTATGTCAACATGGCTTTCAGAAGGACATGTCCATCATAAGATCTTAGTGCCACAGACTTGGTTTTAATTGGAGAAAACCTTAAGTATATAATGTAGGAATTGTGGGTGCCACCAATGATTAGTATACTTTTCAACCAACAAGTATGGGATCCGTGATTAAATTTTGTTTTATGATAGGCTAGAAGATAAGTGTATGGGTTCAACGTTATACCTGTTGTAACTCACCATTGTAACTCCAAGGTTTATCATAATCCCTGGGACACTGTGGAACTCAAGTGATTGAAAGTACAATGAGAACATATTGTATATTTTCTCACTCTGAGGTTAGAATCAGCCTTTCTTTATAAAATATCCATGCCTACTGACACCGTCCTGAATTTCTATTCTATCACTATGGAGAGTTGAAGAATAAAAGTTGAGCTTTAATAAAAAGTTGAAAATGCTAAGAGATCTTAGTTCACACTTAAATTATATGTATAATGATGTATATATATGTATATGTGTATATATATGTCTATATTTGTATATGAGTGTATATACATTAAAGCCCATTGAGTTTATGAGATTTTCTCAAAATAAAATTGTGAAATAATAACCAAGCTGAAATGAGACATAGTCTATGTTCTTTAAACCTTAGACACATAGTTCCATGTTCTTTAAACCATAGTAGATAAGAATGTAGATTTTTGGAGTAAAAGATATAAATTCAAATCCTGATTTTGCCACTTAGTAGCTATATGACTTTCAGGACTTGTTGAACTCCATTTCTGAATTTCAATTTTCTTATTATAAGATAATAAAAATAAGCATCATGTCTAGTGTCTACTTCTGATCTTTGTGAAGATTAAACACAAAACTATGCAAAGCTCTCAGCATAGTACTTTCATATTGCACTTAAATAATTGCCATAGTAGTATTGACATTACTGTTATTAGGTACTCCCTTCACCCAGGTTTGAGAAATGAGCTTGCTTTTCTGCATAAAATATAATGCATAACTAATTAATTTCTCCCAAAGCAACTAATGGGTAATATTAAAGAAAGGTTATTATAGTGAAATTTACTCTTTTCAGAGATTAAGGAAAACTTTCTGATAAGTATCAGAAGAATGGTTTCTTTCCCTAAGAGATTAAATTCTCCATTCTTTTCAGTCCTAACAAACTAATGTGCGTAATGGTGCAAGAAAGGTAGCATTTACCTCATCTTGGATTGCACGAAACTTCAGATGTGTAGCTAGCTCACCTACTTTAAGTTTTTTTTGTTTTGTTTTGTTTTGTTTTTTTAAATTGTGTGTGAGGGATTCCTGAAGAAAAAAAATCAGATGGCCACACAAGATTTTGAGAATATCAGAAATTCTTGCATAAAAATGAGAACCAGATTAAATCCATAGATGGCATTGTTATGTAAAAAGTATTAGGTTTGCTTTTGCTGGGAAGCTCAGACACATGGATAATCTCTATAAACTTTTAAAGAAGTCCCAGGTAAATGTAGGAGTTAACTGAAAAGAAAGTGAAATCAAATGTGGAGTTGACAATATAAGAGGAATTAGAAGAAATGTAATCACTGAAGCCAAGGAATGAAGGAAGTGACCATAGGAGAGCTAAGAGACCAGGCTAGTTCCTGAGAGATGTCCTAAATTTGCATATTGACAGAAATAGGAAGAACTATATAAGGAGAGAAAACAAGAGTAGTCTTAGAAGCAAGAAGAGAAAGAGAAGTAAATAACTAGCAGAGTTAAATACTGCAGCACCAAAGCCTAGAGAATGTTCACTCACCAAGGTCTTTCACTTCAAGAATACTAGTAGATGTATTGGATTTGAAACAGTATTTGCAGAGGAAGAATGTCATCTTCATTCCAACTGCCGTTCATTGGGTATAACTTGAGCAGTGTGGAAAATGATAACAGAACAAAGGCCTTCAAGCCAAATTTGGTGAGAAAGCTTACCATGAACCAGTGTGGCCACGGAGAGCAAGGAGCCAGATTGAACGCATGGTGAAGACAGACACAAGTTCTCTGGGATCCAACTCAGGGCTGGAACAAGTTTATTTCTTGCAGAGTTGATTTTGTAGGGTAGAGTACAGTAGGAATACGTGTGTGCTTGGTAAATACTCAAGAAGCTTTCTACACAATTAACATCACTAATTCAGGTTATCTCTAACCTCAGCTTCGTAGGCTACCTCTTTGTCCCTGGACAACTTATTTACCTATTCCTCCTGGGCGTGTGGACCTCATGGTCAGAGGGTCTTCTGCAACATTCCTGGTCGAAGTTCTCCAGGAACAAGTTAATTCTTAGTGAAGGAGCTGCAAGGCATCCATAGTCCACCTATCCAGTGGAAAGTTTGGGTTGTATGAAAATGATAAAACACCATTGTTCACTCCCATAAACTAGCCATTGGTGCCATCTCCAGTAAGAGGAGAGTCCAGGAATTGTATAAAATAATGAAATGGAATATTTGTAGAAAAGTTGTCAGAAAAGAAGGAAGATGGAATTGTAGCTTGATGGGTGCAAAGAGAGAAGCGAGACAATAAAACGGATGTATTAGTTACTACTCTAGAGTCAATGGTTTACAAGAGAGAAGAGTTAATACAAGGTGACTACAATAATAAGTCCCCCACAGTGGACAAGTGGAATGATGATATGTAAAGTCACAGAGATTTACAAATGGCAGAGATCCACAGTTGCTTCCATTGATTGTATCGCTGAAGTAAGAGGTGAAATCGGCTGCGCCTGAGTGGTCTGGACTGGAGTTATGAATTTGAAATGAGTGGCAAATATTCAGATTATCTATTGCACAGAAAAAGCTGGGGAGTTAAACAGGGATGAGTAAGAGGAACAACGAACACACGGAAGGCTGGGCTGAGGTTGAGTAATAACTACAAACAGTATTGCCCGAATTAAGTGGTATGATTTTAACAGATGACCCGATAAGGCCGAGTCTATTATTATGTTGAGCAATAAGAACTCACAATGGATCGTTGAGTTGGAAGTTAATCTTTGAAAGCATTTCTGAAGTTCCTTTCATAACCTTAAATGCTGCCTCCAGACAGCATTTCAAGAGGTGTAACCTACAGATAGATGAACATAATGCTAACATTCAATCAAAACGTAACCTTTGCTTTTACAGAAAAAAAATAATATGACTTTTGGTTTCAATGAATCTGTAATGGTATTTAGATGTCCATGCATAATGTAGGAAGTGACAATTTAGTATCTTTATCAATTAACTACTGCTGGTTGTTTACAAACCAGAATGTGGCTTAATTTATCGTGACTAAAGAGCTGGTAATGAATATTACCAAAATAACCGTCCCTTTCAGTTTGCATTTGTAGCATGCCCAGTGTATGCCAGGGCTTACCCAGGGCTGAGGGTTTCAGAATGAATACTGCAGGAGTGGTTGCCTTCTGAGAGATCTCAGTATAGGGAAGAGATGCTGAAAAGTCACGAATTGTCTGGGCCACTGTGATTACGTGTGCCCCAGAAATCATAGCGCACATTGCGACAGCACCAGGGAGACTTAGTGTCCCCGGCAGGGAGATGACGGACTCTAGCAATCACTGCGCACCGTTTTTGCGTCAGAACCTGGCTAAGCATGGACGATGAGGCGACCGGTAAGGCAGGGTAAGGCACAGGTCGCCTCAGGCTCTTGGGCGACAGGCAGTGTTGGTAGCGGTGCTGAGCTGCAGGAGTGTGGAGAAGCTGCACCCCACCTAGAGGGCTGAGCAGCAGGGGAAGAGGCCAAGGTCATACAGCAAAGTGTCCCTGCAGGAAGACACAACTATGTCTCAAAGGATTTATGACCCAGCCAGGGAGGGAAACGGAGGCAGATGGGAGAAGAGTGCCACAGTCAAAATACAGCTTAAAGGCCCAGAAGTAATGAGAACAGGTGTGTGTGGTGGACTGCAAGCACTGAATGTTTCTGGCTCATAGATCTTCAGGTGGGAAGGGGCACTTGTGTCCAGCAGAATTTGTGCCCATTTCACAGATAAAAAGTAGGGGCTCATGGATGTAAAGTCTGCAGTGTCACACTAATCAAAGCAGCAAGACAAAAATTCCAGCCAGATGCATCATATTCTCACTATACGCTTTTTTACATTTCTTCAGAAATAGTATTCACTGGAATGTATTCATAATGATTTCTTGATAACACAGGAAAATTTTGCACTAAATTTGAGTTTGTCTCTTTTCTTTAGAAGAAAAAATAGCTCTCAGTTTCATGAAGATAAAATGAATCAGAAACAAAATGACAAAATAGAAGGAAAAAATAACAAATCTGTGTGTGTATAATAGAGACACAACACAAATGTATTAAAATAGCTCAACCTTCTTGTCTTTTTATTTATTTATCTAAAATAATCTGTCAAAGTTATAGCTATTAGGTAAGATTAAGATACTGATGTTTGTGAAACATCAACTGGAGAAAGAGAAACAAATTCTTTGGACTTTCTCTGTTTTATTTCACATCACTGACTATATTAAAAACAGCCTCAATTCATGACGAGATCATTTCATCTCTTTAAAATACTGAAGTTACATATTTTTTTCTGCCTTGTTCTAGCATGCTTCTGAACTTACAAGTAACTTGCCATTAGCTGGCTTCATTAGCAAATCTGCCATGACCCTTCCAATTCTGGTGCTCAGAAAGAGCGCTGAAGACCAGGGCACGCTTATTTTCCCCATTAAAGTAGCTAACAAATTGGGCATGAAGAGAAATTACGGCCACGTGATGAACATGGGAACGAGGTAATTAAAATGAGATCGTCTAATCCAGTGTACTGTAGGTCAGAGGAGAACGAACTTCTAAAATATAACCCAGCAAGCCACAGCAGAAGGCAAGGAAACAACACAACTCTGCAAATGTTATGTAACCCTGGGGCTTTCCTGGAGCAGCCAGGCAAGTGAAGCTTTGAGGAAAAGTGATTTTTATAAACTTCACGAACCAGACACAGAAACAGAAAAGCATTTATGCTGTTGCCCCTTCCTACTGGATGGGACTTCCACAGTCAAAAGTGGATGACGTGAACCAAAGGACAGATGAAGGGGTTACTCAACCACTTTCCATCAAGCAAAATGAACTGGAAGAGTTTCAGCTCGGCCTCCTACAACTCCAGCTGATGGTCACCCGCTGACTGCAATGGTCTATACTCCTATTGAGTGTAGATTTCAGCAGTCAATTTATTACACATTTTATAAAACTTTTAGGACAGTTATTTCCAATCCATCCAACATGGAACAAAACAGGAATCAGAAGAGATTAAACTTCTCCAATAATGTAATTGGAAATGTGATCATCCTACATGAAGAGAATATTAATTTTATATAGGGTGTTAAGTTGAATTTTATTTCTAACCCAGAGTTATATCTGCATACAGTTAATAACTAATGAAGGCTGAGAAGTAGCAGTCCCTTGACAGCAGTTTGAATATAGGGAAAAAGACTATTTTTGAACAAGCATACTAGCTAAATCTTGGTATGAATAAAATGCTGAAATAGTTTAAAAGTGTGTGATTTAACCTATATTTTAAATGTGTGTGCAATTAATTCATATCATAAAAGCAAGTGGAAGTGTAGACTAAGTCTGAACTTGCATACATTCTGTTTGTGAGGCTGGATTAATGAGATTGTGTTACACTGAAGAGAAAAGTATTTGATCCTTTTGATGCTGCAAGCAAGAGCTAGATACTGTGAGAAATTATGGAGGTAAAGTTGGGAATTTAACAGAACAAGCTCTTCAAATGATATCTAAACTCAAAGGTCTGGAGGAATTTTTCTCAAAGTGGTAGAGACTCACTCGTACTTTTTATGTATTCATCCAACTCTATATTAAAAAATAAAAATGACTTATTGAATAAATTGATGAATAGATGAATTGAAAACAGAAATTTCTTATACTGGTGTGTATTTTCCCAAAATACTAAGTAAGCGTTTAGCTACAATAAATAAAATATAGTCCTCATTAGGAGTATATTAAGCCCATTTTCAAGTCACTTTCAAGTCTAGAGATACATCGCGTGGCGATTACAAAGAGTGAGTGGTTGGGATTGCATTCTGTAACCTGGTTGGTTTGGGGAGAAGAAAGGAATGAGAATCTTCGCAGGCATTTTAGACACAAATCACTATCCACTCTGAATTTAGATGTACTGCTTTAAATTTAACACTGATGATACACTATTACATGTAGTTTCTCTGCAAAATTAAATAACATGACACTGTCATTGAATTCCATGCAATGTTATATAATTCAATCTTCCTTTCACCACTCTGAGAAACATGCCCAGCCCTTCCCAGTACCATCCATCATCCCAGAAGCATTGTTGTGAATCCCACATCACTTTACTTTTCTCAGTCAATCTATTTTTTGTGTCATTTCTCCCTCTACTTTTCTACCATTCCCCATCAAAATATATCTAATTTGATCCTTCTTGCTTTTCAAAATTTAACCATCTGAAAATTTATTTTTCCCGATTATGAGAGGGCAAAGATTACCACTGATTAATTAAACTCACCTCCCAGACCCATTAAGTAACTTTCACAGTTACATTTGAATATTTAGCTACAAATAGAGTTCAAAGAGCTGACTGGATGCTATGAAAGTTTACAGGACACACTAGGAGAGATGGCTACTGACTTCTCCCATATACGGGTTCATGCCTGTCTCTGGAGTTGAAAGTAAGAATTACCCTACAGATACACATCTCTAATATGGAAGGCACAGGCAGCTTCTAAGCACTTGAACTGTAGCTAGTCCAAATTGAACTGAGCTGTAAATGAAATATACACACCAAATTTTAAAGGCAGTATGAAAAGAGCAAAATATCCTACTAATATATTGTATACAACATTCTGAAATATTATTATAGATAGATGGTATTAAATAAAATATATCATTAAACTCAATCTCATTCTTTTTACTTTCTTCATGTGGCTGTTAGAAAACATTAAACGACACACATAGATTGTATTATGTTTCTTTTGGATGCTCATCCCCAGACCTTTGGTATTCGGGGTGTGCTCCTCTTGACTGGCAGCATCACATCAAAAGGGACTTGTGAGAAATGCCAGATTTGGGGCCCCTCAAGAACTACTGAATCGGATTCTGTGCCTTAGAAGACGTCCAAGCTATTGGTACCCATATAACAGCCTAATATTCTTGACTGTAGTAGAGTTTCAGTACAGACACTGGTATTGTACTTCTCTATACCTTTGCAATCATGCTTCTTTAGTACCTACAATGTACCTTCTCTTCAGAGTATATTTAAAACTTGCTAAATATTGATGTTAGTCAATGATCAGATATTCCTTTTTTATCACTGATTGCTTTTCCCATATTGAAGTGACGATACTCACATTGTCCTGTGACAGTTCCAATAAGAGCTTACCTTTTTATATGCTTTATGCACTAAAACCAACAGGAGACGGTGCCCAGGTGAATGATAGCACAATGTGAATTTCATGAATATGATATTTTCCCTCTTGAAAGAGAAAGGAAAAATTGGGATGACAATGAGTATGTGAGAAAGTCTGGCAGTGTGGCGCAGTTCTGATCATCAGCCAGCCCTCCCCGGGACACGGAGCACACACAAGGAAGGTTGTGGCCGAGCGGTGCAGATGGACAGCCGGTTGTTGCTTTGGCCCGCTTTGTAATCTGCAGTTTGGGAATGGAGGAAAACCGAGCAATATTCTTTTGTTCCTTTTTTGTTTTTGTTTTTGTTGTTACCAATAGCTTTCATTTGGTTCATAACTCTGTCCCTACTTACAGAGGAATTTAGATTGAGTTTGTTGGTTCTAAAAGCAAAGAATCATGTTAATGAATCACTAAAGAAAAAAGCTGGTCTAATTATAGCCAAATGGTGCAAAATAATCTCAGTTATGATTGCCCCTGATTAGGTGTAGACTGCTGTGCTCATCGCAGGGGGCTGCAGATCATCACTGAAATGCAAGGTGCCCACTGACTGCCGGGAGGGGAAGGAAGGCAGAAAGCAAAATGCCGCAGCTGTACTCTATTATTTTGTTGTAAAGTTATGTCTCAAAGTTTCTTCTACCAAATAGTTTGAACTTGGTATTTTTCAACCAGCACTTTCTAATGAATGGGTCTCATGTTCAAAAATAAATATTAATCAACTGATAAGTAGTCAGCCATCAGCTACTGTAGTATTATAATGAGATTCATTTACATATAAGGAATAAAAATTTGTTTAATCTGCTGCAAATAAAGATTGAGTTATTTTAAATCCAATAGAACCCCATGAACTCCAGTGGCAGGAACCCTAACAATATGGGGCTCAGGGCACTGAAAAATAGCTCTATTTGAAATGACTCTAGAGAACTCATTAATACTAAGAACAACAAAATTTCAACAAATTGAGTTTACATATATAGTTGTATCATAATTGATTCATGTGTTGGATAGCATCTTATCCAAAGATCTAAAGATTCAGATAGCTACTCTATTGGGTGAGGTCCAACCCAGTGATATTTACAAAGTAGTTTGAGCAGACACAAGGAAACAGCACAAGAAGGAGATTGATTGTCATTGGTGTATTTTCCTTGGAAGGGTTAATACAGGGAGGCTTTTTATCTTGCCATCTAAAACTTGCCTGTTTAGGAATTTTGCTATCATCGCTCCTTATTTCCCAGGTGATCAGATAAACATCATACTTCAGTTTGGTGACATGGAACTTGTGCATGAGGGACTCCATTTTGGTTGGATCTGGTCTGTCGGACCTAATACAGGAGCTGAATCTGAAACAAGAGCCCCCAAAACATTTCAGCACACAGGAGGCTTCTAGAGACACAGCGCCCTGCTCTGCTTCCCAGCTATCCGAGGAGGAACGCTTCTTTCCCTCACTCCCAGCTGCCTGACTCTGCTGACTTCTGGTTTCTTCCCTTTCCACTCCCTATTGCACCCTCCCCAATTCAGGTTTGTTTCCTGATCGTTTGGCTACAGGATTTGCAACTTCCTGGTAACTCTTTCTTCGTTTACTGACTCAGATTTCTAGAGCATATCTGCTTAATGAAAGCCATTTTTCAAGTCAGTCCACCTTTGCAACAAGTCATCGTCCAGGCCAGGTGGCCATCCACTGGGACCATTGGTAGAGATGTTTCCCTAATAAAAGATTGGAGACAGCCGGATAGCACAGCGGACATGTCTCTTATTAATAAACGTGTGCATAACAAACATGTAGATAGACACTATTCTAGGGGCTGGAAATGAAAGGTGAATATGCTTGAAATGACGATCTCCTTATCTACAATCTCCAGCTACTATATTTTAGAAATTCTTGAATAAGAGTAGGGCCTTTGCACTTGCTGTGCCTGCTGCCTATAACAAAAACCCTGATTTTATCGTCAGCATCTACTTTTTATCAGGTGCCTGTTTAAATGTCTCCTGCTTGGAGAGTCCTTCTCTACTCAACCCCTCTAAGTAGCCTGCCTATCACCCTCCTTTTCATTACTCTATTGTAATTCTCAGCACAGAACTGACCACTACGGTAAGTGTAAGGTGCCATGATCTCTATTCTCTCCAGGATCAGGAAACCTATTTCCTTTCTCTCAAGATGTCTGTGATACTTTTGGGACAACCTCTTTAGAGAACCAAAGCCAAGAGGGAGAATTTTGGGGGGGAAGGGGAACGGTTTAGGTGTTCAGCCTTGGAAACTTCCTGTGCTTCGAGTGAGGTGGGAAGAATGAAGGGCAAACAGTAATTTATTGCATCGCCTGTAAACATCTTTCTCTCCTAAGCGCTCGAGGGCCACTGGTACTGAAAGTGGAGTTTTGCATTCTCAGCTTTGGGCCTGTTGATACTAACTGATTTTTCTGTGGCTTTATAGCCAGAACATTTGTTGTCATTTTTATTTATAAGAGCCAATCTTTATGTTTTATTTCAATGGGACATTTAAAGTTAGTAGATTGCGGTTGATTGTATTTTATGATACTAAATATATTTCAGCCTGTGTCATGCTGTCACATAAATACACCAATTTTTATGAAGTTGTCTCTCAAGGTCATGTTTAAACAATTATTTGCTCATACCAATGAAGCATAAATGTGCTCAACAGTAGACTGGCGATGCAGGGCTTGCTATGGAGAAGCATATAGCCACATGAAATTAGTCCTGACATTTTAAATGCTTAGTCCTTACCAAGATAAAAAATAATCCTGTCTTTGAAACAAGGAGGTATTTTAAGTTCTACTTCCTACCATATTTGTTTCTAAGATTATAATGTCAAGCATAAATTCTAATTGTTAGTGGCATTGATAAGACACGTTTTTATATTAGTCAATGTAAATGAGAAGGGTTATCTTCCCATGGAGAGAGGAACAAAGAAATGACAAGACAAAAACCCAAGAAATGCAAAACAGGCTGATTAATATGTGTACATCCCTTAGCAGAAATATTAGAGTGCTTACTCAAAAATCTTAATTCTCTATCAGTGGTAGTTTTCATTAGAAATCTTAATGATGGGATGTATTCTAGGTGCATTTCTAGATCAAATACATCTAGAAAAATGTAATAAAACTAAATAAGTGACTTTTAAACTAAGTAAGTAAATAAGTAAAATGTTTATAACTGTCCATTTAAATAAATGCCCACATGAAGTCATCCACATACGAGTGCCTGCAGTGGACATATTATTGTGGTCAACTTGTGCGGGAACACCCAGCCGGGCTGAGTCAGTGTGGTTCTAGGAGTGGAGGATCCACCTGAGGATTGTTGTTGACACAGCATAAAGGAGAACGGGAGCAGAAGATAGCTCCCGTGGAGATGGTCTCCATCTCCACTGCGAGCATCGTATCCTGGTTAGTGCGAACACGGATATACAGAGACATTGCCATGGGCTCCCAGCCCCTGGGAGCTGATTGGATCTTTCGGGTCTCCCATGCATAGACAGACGGTCTGCACTCTTGCTGCATCTGGCTTGTATGTGTGAGTGTTGTAACTTGTACTTGTCCTGTATTAAATCTGCTCTCTGGCAAACCACTGACTCTAGAAAGGTAACTGATACAGTGATTAATTAGCATCTTATTCTACAAATTTCTGTTAGGAGCTCTATATTCACTTTTCATTCCTGTTAGTATCATTATCTTGTAATTAGGTGGGCATAGAACACATTTACATCCTCTAATTAAGAAATGTAACGGGAAGGGTTCTTTCTGCTATACGTTCAGACCACGCTTCAAATATAGATCAAGTGGTCAGGTTGACCTTGAGCAAATACCTTAGTTTCTCCACCTATACACTGAGGCAGATAATAGTGTCCAATGAATAAGATTATTGTGAATATAAATGAAATAATATATAAGACATGATACACCATCTGACATATAGCAGAAGCTCAATGAATGCTATTGTTATCATTTTTGCTATAGTTTTTTTTTCCCAAATGAAATTTATGACTATAGTTTTGCAAATCTATTGTGTTGATTTTTGGTGCACTCAGGTGCAGAATTTCAAATTTACTTCCATTTATTTTTGTTAAATGCAGTCCATCCTTCCACATTATTGATATTGTTTTAGAGCCCACATTTATCACCTAACTCTCATCTGTCCCTCCCAGGTCTTACTTCCAATTCTGATTGCCATGTCATTAAAATCTTCACTCAATTTATTTGTAAACATAGCCAGAAAACGGAATACTATTCAGATCCCTAAATTTTAACCTTATGGATTTAATTGATGGCAGGCCCAAAATTAGCTCTTTTGGGGCAAAATTGTCCCATTTGTAACAAATCTTTCAACTGTTCTTCCATAGAACCTATATAACATTTATCATGTTACACTTTGAATGACGATCATTGTTATACAATTCTTGATTTCTCTGCTAGGGTTCTTGAAACTCCAGATTTCTTATTGAGACTACGACTCATTCATATTTATTATTTGTTCATTTAATCCATAGTAAGTACCATTGTGCTTTAGATGTACATTTGCTCTGTTGATGTTTTCTGAATTAGCAAGATGAATACTCCTTTATCATAAAGATGGATATGACTTCGACTTAAAAATTATATGTCTCTTGTGAGCAAAAGGTCATCTTTTGGTGCAATGTGCATCTTCAGGAAGGGGGACAGTTCACCTTTAATATAAAAAATAACAACGATATCGAGGTAATAGTCACATCTACTTAACTCACATGCTTCTTTTTCTATAATTCTTCCTGTATTCGTTCACCTTAGTTTCCCCTGCTATGAAGTTTAATTAAAAGGTGTTTGCAAAGCATATAGAGCTCTTCAGGATAAAGATGCTATGGAATTTTGTTATGTGTATGGGATCTGACATCTCTTTCCTCTTCTCGGTCATAACTATAAATCCCACACTACTCAGAAGGGAAAACAACAAAGCAACATATAATCCAAGGTGATATAAAACTATAAGATATTTCCCCTGAGTGCTCCTAGAAGACTTTAGGAATGTGTTTAAAAACATGTATCTCTTCCAGCTCTTCTTGCTAAAGGGCAGTGAAGCGAAGTTGAAAACTGATTCTAGCACTAACAATAACAATGTTTCATTGAACTGCGATGAACACATTGAAATGACCTCGGACAATTATTTTACCACTTAAAATTGAGTTTCTCCATATTTGAAATATGAAGTAAAAATAAGTGATCTCTTACTTATCTACAAGATCTGCCAAAATGTCAAGCAAATAGGTAATGTGATTCATTATAGACAGATTTATATATACTGTTGTGTATGACACAGCAATTCTAATTGGAGACCTCTTGAACATTAGGATGACCAATGAGTTCACAATTAACACATAAGTGACCAAGAGAAAGATTGCACAATTGAACTGACTGTCCTCAATATTAACTCTGCAGAACGTCTTCCCACTGCCTCTTCACATTGCCACATCCTGACTGCCCCTCAAGCTTAGCACTGAGAAGTGTCTACACTTCCATGGGGCTGTCTTGAGTTGTTTCGGTTCTATGCTCTACATCTTTTCACTTTCCATCTAAATTGTAAGCTCATTGAGTATTGTCATCATGTCTTTATATTTTTTTTGTCCTCCCAAGGACCAATGTATCTAGGCATTAGAGATTATGGGCATGCTATACTTACAGAGCTTTTATAAATACAGTTGTTCTCTATAACTGTGATTTCCATATACAGAGATTCATGAACTATGTATAAAAAATATTTGGAAAAATAAAAACGTGTGTACTAAACATGCACAGATTTTATGTCATTATTCCCTAAATGTACAGTGTAACAACTATTTATACAGAATTTACATTGTATAATGGTATTATAAGTAATGTGCAGATGATTTAAAGTATAAGAAAGGATGGTAGAGGTAGGTAACTTGCAGATCCAACACCATTTTGTGGGAGGCCCTCAAGGATTTGCGAATTTTGCTATCCGTGGGGACCCTGGAACCATTCCCCACGGACGCTGAGGGACTGGTGTTTCTGAGCACTATACTATATATAGGTTTCTGGCCACATTACATGAAAATTAAAAATGAAGAATTTCAAATGCCCATTTGATATACAATAGGGAGGACCAACATAGGGACCAAGCATAACTGGGGTTTCTAGTTCTGTTTCCAAATGTGGAAAATGGTGAATTACCCCCTGCCTTTTAGAAATGCTACAAGGATTAAATAAACTAATGTGAGTAAAGCTGATACACAAAAGATATTCGATGAGTGGCAATATGATTAGAGTGATACAATAACTGTATGCTTGCTTTTGTACAGTCACACAATGAATCAGTAGTCTCTGATATGTATGTGCAACAGGGTGTCCCAGAAACCACCTTAAATATTTAGCTTCTTAGATCCATCTCTGGAGAAGTTAACTCTGGTGACCCTCAGAATTGGCTTTGAGAAATGCCTCCCAGTTACATTGCTTAAAACTCATCCTCATTCTTGTAATACTTCAGACAGACAATCCTCAGAGTTCCCGAGTTTTAAGCATTTGACTCTCTACTAAATATTAAAATGTGAAAATATTTTGAAGCTAACTGTCTTGCAAGTTAAGTGGTCTGTTGAAAAACATGGTAGCCACTATCTGGAAAATCATAGATGAAAACTATCTAGTGTTATTTTTCTGACCAAAGAAAATAATTACTTTCTCACAGTCTGAAAATTACACAAACCTTTTCCCTCTCATAGTACATCTGCCATTTCTAATTTTAAAGTATGGCAAAGGCCCCAGGTAATCCACATAATCTTTGAACTTCAACATTTCAGACAATTATTTTCAAGTCAAGGTTTGCTCTGGATTTCATTTTGCTCTTCTTCCAACTGGTAATATCACTATAAAATTGATATTAAACCTGCTGTCAGTAAATTGCTTTCACAAATACCTTTATATATATTGTACTTTAGCTCAACTTTTAAGCACAGTAGAATTTTGAGAGCAAATCAAAGATTAAGGGCACTAGAGCAAAATTATTTAGAAATATACATGTATTTTTTACCAGTGTAGATTTTCAAAGTGTAAAATTAACTTGAGTCTTTAAACAGTTTTAGTGTCTAAACTTTTACTCTTTGAAAAAAATCTGTCTTTTTGAGGAATGCTAATTATGAGGAGAAAAAAGCTGTATGTTTCTTAAATGTAAAGTATTTCTTTATATATCAGGGTATTATTTTGAGGTCTATAGAAGCAGATAAAGATAATGATGATTTAAAGGAAGTAAGATTGGTTTCTCTTCCCATACAAACTTGGGTTGGTCAGCCAGCCTGTAGGAGACGCCCCAGTCCACAGAGGCCCAGGCTCTGTCTCATTGCTGTGACTTTCCTGAGGCAGAACTTGAATTTCACTGTTCAGGATGGTTGGTCTGGTTCCTGCTATGCACCACATTCTGGAGTATGATACTCCTACAATACAGATACGTTTCTTTCTCTTAAGGTGTAGGAAACATAAATCCTACACCAAGATTATGCAGTAAGCAGTGATTAGAGAACACAGAACACCTAGACCTTTAGCTGTAATCAGTGGAAGTGAAAACTCCTAAACAGACTCAGTGAATTTATATTTCTGAAGAATCCACCTCCCCAGTGCCTCACTGAGCCTCTACTTCCACTAGAGAGAGCCGGTTCCCATATGGAAGACTCCTGGCCAGGCAGAAACAAGTAGTGTAGATAAGCCGTCCTTGAAATACAGGAATAAGAAATTGTGAGAGGGGGTGGTATATATTTTTCAGAATGCAAAACCTTGGAGTTTCTTTGGAACAATATAAAGAGCGTCCCAAACGGGTCACCGATGGCCAAATTCTGACCAATAGTATATTTTTAAAAATACTGACAATAAAGGCTGGATGCACTATTCTTTGTTTTCCTTTTTTTGTTCTGTACTATGGAACGTAATTTCCTCAGTTATGACAGAAATGAATTCTCTCTCTTTTCAAATCAACGTGCTCCCCACCTAGGAATCGAAATTGCAGTGCTGTTTGGAAAGCATCATTCTGTTTCCCTGGTAGCAATCTGTCTAAATCTTTGCCTGTGGCCCCAGTGAATACATCTGGCAGGAAGAGTCGGATGCTAGGAAAAGGGAGAGCTTCCGTGAACACAAGTACCTTGGGAAATCAGCGGCGATGTGAAAAGAAATACATAAAAGTGACCAAGTGCAGTGTATATGTTTTTAATGGGACTTCATTAAAAGTATACACTTCTTATAGTTTGCCTCGGCATGGCAGTGGGGTTCTGCAAAGGAAGTTTGAGAGAACTTAGAAGTTTCCTTTCACTTCTCTTCTTTGATAACTCGCTTACTGCAAACATTAATGGAACAAAGGAGAGTAACTGCTGGTTCGTATTAACTTTGTAGCAGGATTTTTATCATTTTCCACTGGTTTCCTGGGAACTTCAGAATCAAGGCCAAAGGGGAGTCCTGATTTCTAAAATGAGAAGTTGAGCCCCTGAAAGGGGAAGTCTTCGGTAGGGGCTGCCTTCAAGGGAAATAGAGGGAAGGGGCTTCACATTCTAGAATGTTCTAGAAGTCAATCTTTATTAGTACGTTTGTTGTGGGAGGGTCCCAAATTCAAGAAATGACTTACGTAGAATGGGCCCTGTGTGAACAGCTAAGTAATGAAAGAGTACTCTACCAGTGGGAACAAAAACTCAGAATTCTGGAAGTAGAACCAGAGTTCCAAAGATGGAAAATAAAAGCAAGAAACAGCAGAGCTAAACATGGCAGACAGAAGGGCAGTCTGTGGCCACAATAAGATGTGGGTTTTCATACTAATGCAAAAATATTCATAGGTGGAATGAAGTCAGCATGGAGGGAGCTTAAACACTAGAAAGAGGAGCTTTCACTTTAAACAGTAAACAGTGGAGAGCTAATAAAAACTTTCAAAGTATCAAAAGATCTTAATAAGTTTTCTAAGCAGAATAGTTTTGAAGGGAGCAAAACACTGTGTAGTTGTAACAAATCAGGAGTCCAGCCCCAGCAAGAGAGTGGTGTGGTTAGGAGCTCATGGTTCAGAGTCAGAAAGATCTAGAACTGCATTCCAGGAGTGCAGTTCACTAGTTGTAAAGCCCTCAGCAAATTTATTTCTTCGAACATCAATTTTCTCCTCCATACAGATTACGTTATTAATTCATTCAATATTTTTGAGTCTGCTGTTTTATCGGTTTCTGTTCTAGAAGCTGGTATGCAATAGAAAGTCTTATGTGGGGTACTTTGCGGAGGCGATATTCAAGCAAGAAATAAAAAATAGAGGGATACAAATAGTAAGAATAAACATGAAGGAGTTATGATCAGTAAAAATACTGTTAGGCAAGAATGAGTTGGGCATACTCAGGAAACTGAAAGAAGGTCAATATGCACTTGTAGGGATGGAAAAGAGTGACATGATGTCAGAGCTGCTCAGGTCCCACTCATGGAGCGGTTCACAAATCACAGGAAGAAGACCAATCTAAGTGAGACGTGATGGGAAATGTACACAGGCTATTTATGCAGACGACTATGGCTGAACAGGAAACCGATTGCTATGGGATACAGATGGGAGCTGGGAGACTAGTTTAAAACTATTGCAGACATCTGGAAAAGATAATGGTGACTTGAAATATGGCTGATAATAAAGAAAAAAATAGAAGCACAGATTTGGGATATTTTCAGGAGATACAATCAAAAGGACTTGCTAATAAATTGAATTGGGGGAGTAATAAAAGGCAGATAATCAGATAGTCTCAATATTTCTGGCAGAAGCAACTGGAACGAGGTTATATTTTTAGTAGGGTGGATAAGATAGGGAGAAAAAGTTGCCAAGTCATATATGTCTTTGCAATTTTAGTTTACAACATAATATTGGCTATCTAAGTGGAGATACTCAATGATGGCCAGAAATGAATATATAGCAGTCGTTAGAACCTAGAGCTATTAAATTCATAGCATTGAGAGATGTCCCTAGGAGAGACAGAGAAGTGAATCGAGCTCCTTAGCATCTGTGCTGGATTGGTCACAGTCTCCATTCCAGCCCCTTACTTGGTCTTCCTGTATTGTAAAGCCTGGAAAATCAGAAACCACTATCCCCAGTTTCCTTCAGTTGGATTCTAGACAGGATTTAGGTTCCTCTAAGCAGGTACATTTGTGCAAGTACAGAGGTCAGAACTGTTACCTGTGAGGAGAGAGGGTGGCTCCTGACCCTGCCACGCTTCTGGACTCAGCCGTCACAGCACCAGCTGCTGCACTCTGAAAGCAGTACCTGATCATAGTGGGCACAACAGCATTTTTGGAAGCTCAGTTTTACAGTGAAACTACTTTCTGGAAATTCGGAGAAAAATTTATTTCTTTAGTTCACTTAAAATAATTTCAAAAGTGTTTAATCCCCCAATTAAAAGAAGACATCCCTTTCTGCTTGAATTGTCTTTGCTCAACACACCTTTTCCCAGCACCAAAAGGTTCTTCAGAGCAGGAGAAACTTACACACGAGAAGCCAGAATAGACAGGAGAAATAGCCAATGAGAAAAAAGGAAAGCCAGAAGTATGACGTCATGGAAACTGGGAAGGCCATTTCCTCCAGAGTGTCATTCAGCACTGAGTGGTCACTTGGAAACTGAGTGGTCAGATAAGAAATAGACCAAACAGATAGTTTGCGAGCTTGCAAAGAGCAACCTCTCTGGAGTGGAGAGAACAAACACTGCTATGAGTAGTTGGAAGAGGGAACATAAGCTAAGGAAATGGATTCAGCAAACACAGGAAACTTTTTAATATTGTTTTAATGTAAAGCGAAAGAGGGAGGTACCGAGAGAAACAGGTGTGGCATGATATTTATTTGTGCCGGTTCATTTTGGGGAGCAGTGCTAGGGATCGAACTCAGGGCCTTGTGCTTGCTAGGCAAGCACTCTGCCCCTGGAGCTAAATCCCCAAGCCCTGTGTTGGTTCATTTTCAAGGTAGGAGCTACTACTGCAGACCTATAGGCTAACAATAGAGGAGAAAATGGATGATGTTGAACCGATAAGAAAATTAGTGTTCTTAAATGCCTGTACTCTTGCTTATTTTTATTCTCTGAACTGTCAGAGAAAGCTATCCGCTGAAAATGAGTTGGCATCGTCCAGCTGGCCCAGAGAATGCATTGAGAAAGTTTCAAGAGGCAGAGAAACCTGCAGTATGCAGCATGATTTAGCACAAGCTGAAGAAGAACTACATGTAATCATTGAAATCTTAGGTCACAAATTTGCACTGACACTCATCTACATCGTAGGTGGATTTTCTCCACCCAGAAATGCTTATGTAGCGGCTTGTGGGCAGGCATAAGGCAGGATAGCAGTTGTGTTTTAAAAATGTCCAGCTTGGACCAGACAATACAGTCGAAGTCAAATGGGTTATGAGTATTTACAGGGAAGTGATTCCATTCATGAAACACATACTTTTCGTCAGTAAAGAGGGACATGAGGCAATGAGACTGGTAATTGATGTTGAGACTATTGGCAGGCTGAAGCTGACAACTGATTGGGATGGAAATAACGGAATAGCTGAACTGGTTAGAGGAGGCGATTGTTGGAAATTCAGCCTTCAGAATGGGCAGAGTTGCTGGGATGACAGGGACAAGGTTTGCTCATAAAAGTGGGTGATCAAAATCGGTGGAGGAAATGTTTACTGTGAAGAAATGGAAGAACTGAGTGGTAACAACAGTGCCTGGTCGCTCATTTGGATGTTGACGTTCCCACGAATGATGTCAGAAATAGAAGTGGAAAGAATACAGTGATCTGAGTGTGGAAATCTTCACTGAATGGTCAGAGTAATCAGTCAAGGGTGGGACCCAGTGAGGGTACTGGCTGTTTTTCCGCCTCGTTCTTCAGCTACCTGATAGAGTAGCTATTAGGATCACATGAAATAGCACATAGTAATGCACCTAAAAAGTGTCTGACACATTTGATATTGTTTCAGTCGCTATTCATGAATCCATCTACACTAAATAAATGTCTAATACGGGTTAGTCATTGGAAGAGATGTTACTCATTTAAATTTTTCCTTTGTTTCTTTGACTTAGAATCGTGGGACTTAGAATCAGGACAGGACCTTGCAAGTCATCCCACTGAAAGGTCTGCATACAGGAACCAAAGCTTACTTAGAGGCATAGAAGGTACATGAAAAGCTTACAGTTTATAAACTCCAGGTCTTCCCACCTGATAATTCTGATTCTTTGGGCCTGTAGTAGGACCTGGGAATTTGTATCTCTCACAGGCTTCCTAACAGGTTCTGACACACAACCAAGTTTGGCCACTGCGGCTCAGCATCCTCACTTAACAGATGAGAAAACTGAAGGCTGTGATAATAAAGCAGATGAGCGACAGAGGCCGGACTCTTCCCTACGTTTCCTGTTGTAAACCAGGAACTCGACCCTGACTGGCTCTGGCACCTGAAGGACTAGTACGGGAAGCCGAAGGGATGTTTATACCCTTTTCTTTGTTTGTGTTCTCCCTGGGTGGATACATTGACTGGGGCAGGAAAGGAAACAGCCTGAGTCTATGCCATCAATCAAGCCCTGTAATAAATATGTCAGTAAGATAGTTTGCAATGTCTAAAGTGCAAATTACAGCAAGGTGAGTGGTAGCTGTTACGATAACCCAGATCCACAACTCTGTGGGCAAAAGTCATAATAAGTGGTAGACAAAAATTTAAAGAAAATTATTTTTAAAGGAAAAAAAATGCTAGGCGTTTTGGCTCAGTGTAATGTACGTATCAGATGGACAAGGTCAAAATGTGGAAAGTAGGTACGAACAATAGGCAGCCATGGAAACATTTCCTCGGCTAATAAGGAGATTCCAAAACCTGTCTACACATCACAGTCGTATACTAAAGATACTGACTTAATTGATAGGCCTGTCTACAAAGTTCTCAATCTTTGGAGCACATGTATCTAAATATGGGCTCGATATTGATAGATTTAGTGATTAGGAACCTCAGGGAACCTCTGATTTGTAAAAGTTCTAGGGAAAAAAACATTTAGCATACCGGGGCCTGTTTAGAGTCTGCAGCCCTGCTGTATGTGGACTACTCGCGGCCATGGAACTGGGTAAGGAAGGTGAAGATCGACCTCAAGCGTGTTGCCCTTAAAGGTAATAGTAGCCGGTTTGCCAACCGTGGTCCCCAGGGCATATAGTTTCAGCAAAATAGTGTGAAAGTGGGCACCGTGTCACTAAACTTTAAGTTAGGAAGCAGTCTACCTAAAAACTGCTGTGCACCCCTAGAGGAGGGTGTGCTTCTCTGGGATGCCCTTCTCCAGGGCACACAGCGGTATGATGCATATGCACACTTGGTCTTTGCACCTCATTCTCCTGAATATGCAGCCACCGCCAGGTCCCACTGTCTGGCAACCGCACCTAATGCCGACAGCTCAGTGTGCCGCCTGAGTTTTCTCCATGCATTGTTTTTCTGCTTTCTTAGACAAAGAGAATTATTGTAACTGAGAGAAACAGGTACAGGGAAGAATTATGACCCTCCACACACTCTTATTTTTTAATTTACAAGTAGAGAAACTTTAGGCAGAGACGATGCTGTCTGGGGCACCTCTAGGACATGATACAATTGAGACAGAACACTTGGCCTTCTACTGAGACTAATGAGGAGCCTCTGAATGTTGTTCACAACCCCAGAGGCTTTATTTCAGTATAAATAAGGAAGATGCCTCTAGAAATAATGTGTGAGGTAAATCTTCCCTACGAACAAAGGATGCGAAGGCTAAGAAATGGGAAGCTTTAAATGGCTGTAACTTTTGCATGCACTCAATTATAGCTAATAATTACAACGTCCAAAGCCTGAGAAAACAAGACATCATTGTCCTGTCGAGGCCCACAGCTCCCATCCAGGCACGCTGAGACGTTGATGTGTATTCTAGCTCGGTGAGTCTGCTGACCTCCCAGACAGGAAGCAGAACGAAGTTTTTGAAAGGGTGAGTCAGATGCTACCCCAGGTAGGTTCTGCTTCACTCTTACTTGCCCTTCCTCGTGGAACTTTTGTTTTGCTTAAAATCAAAATTTTCAAGTTAATGACGAGTCCACAAACTGCTGTGGAATCAAAATAGAAATGTTTCTGACACTTCTAGGAGGTAGAAAAGACATTTAGAATTGTACCAAAATATCAAAATAAAGAAACATTTTGTTGCACTAGCTACAATAAAGATATATGGTAAGGACATATGGAATTAAGAAAAGGATCAACATTCTATATTTCATGTTCAGTTTTTGCAAAGACTACTACTTGTATGAAAAATTGAAATACAGAATTCCAGAAAGTTTATTTAGAGAATGAATCATGGACTAATTTCCCACCTAGTTCATAATTACAACTTAAAATCGTAACAAAATTATGTTTAAAATTAAGACCATTTGTCCAACTATTAAAAGTGATAACTGTAATTGTTTTTCACATCTTGATAAAGAATTCTTGGACTATGTATGGAAATTAGTCTCGGGTCAAATAACAAATATACTTAAACTAAAATGATAAAAGAACAAAACAAATAATTGGTACATTTGCACTACCAGGACTTGAAAAATGCTCTATTAAAAATTTTTCCAACTTCCTTCATCTTCTCATCTTCTCTAGGCAAACCTAATTACTTCGCCTTGAGAAAGGTAAAATATTTTATTTTCCATCTTTTTCATGAACTTCACTAATAGCTTCAAGTCATATTGTCTCCAGGTGTAGCATGGGAAAACTTACTAAGATGTAACCAGGAAGCTGGAGACACTTGCAAATTCCAATGTCAATTCTATAAATTAGAATACCAAGCAATACAGTTCAGGCATCTACCTGCTAAAAGTTCTGCAGGTGACTAAAATTAACACTGAAGGTTGAGAACTATAAGACTTCATTGTAACTTACTGCATACATTTATAGAATATGATGTTTGAGGAATACATACAGATAGTAAAATTGGCTTTCTAAAAGTAAACCACATCTCATTTAAATTAGAGGATTCTAAAAAAGACTCAGACCCAGGACTGTTGAGTAAAACAGGATAAGCAATCATGAAAAATTTGCCGTTCCACAAGAATTTCTCAATTTTTTTTCAATTTAAGCAATAGTTCTATGGTACTGTATGCATCAAAAAATAGAAAATAAACTAGACTCAAAGTCCTTGGCCTTATAGTGAAGGAAATTGAAAGATCTGTTCTAGATGCTGGGGATCAAATGCTGAATAAACCTCTCCCTACTTTGTAGTTTCTGGTCTCAAATCCTCTGAGCAGTGAGATGCAGGAGGTGTCGAATGAGCATGAAATAATCTCCAGAAATAATTCAAGTGCCACTGAGTCCTAGGAGATGATAACAATCTGAATTCTTGTAAGATCACCAGTTGTGTTTGTTGGTATTTTAAAGTCAGTTTTATTGAAGTATAATTAGCATGCATTAAAATTAAATCTCTTTGGGGCAGCTTCCTAAGGTCTGAAAATGTAAGGAGTTGTATAACCATGACCACAATCAAGGTATAAAATACTTTCAGCATTCCAGAGTTTCCTCACGTACCTTTACAGCTGATCATCTGCCTCTGCTCCCACCTTCTGGTAATTCTTGTCCTGTGTTCTGTACTTGGAGTTTTGTTTTTTCCAGAAAGTTCTATAATGTTTGCCTCTTTAATATTCTTTCTTTCCATGTGTATGTTTGAATCATTCATGGCACTTGGTATGTTAGCAGGGCCTGTCTTTCAATGGCTTTTTATACTTACGAGAAAGTATACTCAATTTGTTTATGCATTGAGATATTCTAGCTTTATGTTCTCTAAATGATTGCAGAAGGGGTTCCACACAGACATGTGCTCTTATTCCTCTTGGAAAAACACCCAAGAAGAGCATTATCGGATCATAATGTAAGTGTTTTTCACTTTTAAGGACCATTCTAGTTTTCCAAAGCAGATGTGGAATTTTGGATAGCAAATCATGAGTTTTTGTTGCTTTGCACCCTGCCGACACGTTGTATTGTCATTTTGTTTTAAAATAGCCATCTAATGTGTAAATAGTAGTATCTTTGTTTTACATTTTGGTTTTCCCTAATGCCTGCTGATGTTAAGTACCTTTTTTGTGCTTATTAGACATTCATACATCTTTGTAATGAATTTATTCAAATCATCCATCATTTTTTCTTTGGTTTGCTTTTCTAATTTTTGAAATGTAAGAGTTGATTGTATATTTTGAATAGAATTGTTTTTTTGGGTATGTGTTTTACAAATATTTTCTCCAAGTAGCCAAGTTGTTTTATTTTTAAAATGCTTTTCAACAAGCAGAACATTTTAATTTCAACAAAGTACAATTTATCAGTTTTTTTTAATGGTTCATGCCTCTTGCCTCTGATTTAAGAAAAAGAAAAATCTTTTGTGTAGCCTACAACCAAAAAGTGACTTCTGTGATTTCTGAAGAAAATCATTATTTTAGGTTTTATATTTAGATCTGTAGTCTACTTGGGGTTAATTTTCATAGACTGTGTGTAGTATGAATCATGACTCATATTTTTGAGTTGGATGTGCAATTTTTCCAGTGACATTTAAAGAGCTCACCAGCATTTGTTCATTCAGTTGACTTTCCAAATTTGTCAAAAAAAAAAGGCTGATCATACATGTATTGGTCTATTTCTAGAGAATTTATTTTTTGCCATTGATCTGTTTGTCTGTCCTTTGCCTATACCTTACTGTCTTGATTCTTCTAGCTTCTTAATATTTGTTGAAATCAGATGATGTGAGTCCTCCAACTTTGTGGTGCTTTTGCTCTGAATATTCTGTCCTTGCTTTTTATACAAGTTTTAGAATTAGGATTGCTGAGTCCGACCAAAAATATCAGCTGTCATTTTTATTGGGATTGCATGGATTCCAGAGACTAAAGTGGCTTGGAGCTAAAATATTTAAAATATTCACTTTTCCAATCAAGTATTCTGGTGTATGTCATTATTTATTTCAACTTTCCCTCAACATTTTTTAGTCTCCAGATTACAAAATATGCACATATTTTATTAGATTTATTCTTAATTCATTTTGGAAGATGCTACTTTAAGTCACACCTTTAAAAAAAAACTAAATTTTGCTGTCATTTATATGTACTGTACGGAAATATGATAGACTTTGTGCTGTCTTTTGATTTATATGCCGCAACTGGGTTATACTCATTTATTACATCTAGTTCCATTTTTAAATTTAATTTTAAATTTTCTACCTAGATAATCACATTATCTGCAAAATAAGATAGTTCGTTTCTATCTATTTATGGTCCACCCTCTTAGCAATTTTCAAAACTACAATCGTTATTGTTCACTAGAGTCACCACCATGTTGTACAGTATGTCTCCAGAACTTATTCTTCTTCCCTAAGTGAAACTTCATCCCCTGTGAGCAATCTGTGTATCTTTTATAAATTTTTCTTACATTACTATATGGGATAAAACTTGAATTATAATGTTAAATGACAGTGGACAGTAGGGATATCCTTTCCTAGTTTCCAATCTTGGAGGTTCGGGATTTAGCTCAGTAGTAAAAGTGCTTACCTAGCAAGCGCAAGGACCTGAGTTTGGTCTCCTGCACCAAACAAACACACAAACAAAAAACCTTACATAGTTTCCAGTCTTAGGGTGGGAAAGTTCAGTCAGTAACTTTAAAGAACGAGGACACTGGCATTAGTTGCAGACTTTGATGATAACTTTGTATTCCTCTTTTCCATAGCTTACTTAAGATATAATTGACAAGTACAAATTGTGTAGATTTATAGTGTATATTATGATGTTTTGATATTTGTATATATTATAAAAATGATTAAATCAAGCTAAGACATTTATCATATCAAACACATGGTCCCTCTCTGTGTGTGTGTGTGTGTGTGTGTGTGTGTGTGTGTGTGTGTGTGTGAACATTTATGGTCCACCCTCTTAGCAATTTTCAAAACTACAATCGTTATTGTTCACTAGAGTCACCACCATGTTGTACAGTATGTCTCCAGAACTTATTCTTCTTCCCTAAGTGAAACTTCATCCCCTGTGAGCAACATCTCACTATTTCCTTCCATCTCACCACCAGGCCCCTATAACCACCATTGTGCCCTTTACTTCTATGAATTTAACATTTTTAGTTTCTCAATACAAGTGAGATCATGTGGTTACTTGTCTTTCACTTATCATAACATCCTCCAGATTCTTCCATGACAGAATTCCCTTCTTTTTCAAGGCTGAATATTTTGTATCTTTTTCTATCTACTGTCTTTCCATTCTGCATTTTCTTTATACATTCATCCACTGATAGGCATTTTAGGTTGATTCCATACCTTGGCTATTGTGAATAGTGTCGTAATGAGCAGTAGCTCTTCAACACACTGATTTCATTTCCTCTGGATATATACCCCCAAATTAGATCATGTGATAGATCATGTGGCACTTCTATTTTTATCTTTCTGAGGAACTTCTACACTATTTTCTATAATGGCTGTGCTACAACCTTAGCTTGCATAGCATAATTTCATGTGTTCAGATTCATTCATAAGACCTCTGTTCTTCTATATTGTTACTTTAACCAAGCAATACAATGTGAAATAATCTAGGATTCAGTTCTGGCATTGGTAATGTGACCTTAAACATATTACTAATCTCTCTGGCCTCATTTTACTTGTTTGAATATATTTATGTGAAACATTAAATGAAAAATATATAGAGATAGCACTTAGCTTAATGCCTGATGCATAACATGCTATTAGAATGTTTGTAGTTTAATTATTTTCTGTAGTATGCCATGTCCACAATTTTAGTTATTATAGCTGTGGTACTGACTTCTCATTCCATTCCCCGTCCTTTCTTTCTGCAGTTTGCCCAGCTAAAAGCCATATGGCCCTTGTGGCTAAGTTCTGGGAAATGATACACAAGCAGACTTCAGAAAAAAAAATTCTCACAGGAAAAGGCAGTTGCAACTTTTCCTCTATTTTAGAATAAAATATAAAATATGTCATTTGCTATTCAACAGCCACCTTGGATCAGGAAGTGAAGATCGATCTGGAAAGCTAGGACCATGAAGAAAAAGGAGAACAAACTTGATACCTCACAATAACAGAACTGCTCTGGACTACTCTGTGTCTCTCTGGATTCATAAATAAGCAAATAAAATGTTACTGTTTTAGTCCGTTACACTAGAATTTCCATTACTACCTCACTGGCAATGTTAGTTTTGAATCTCAAATTCAATACGAAACACTTATTTTTATGCTTAAGTATTTTGATCTTAAAGTTTCTTTACACCAAGAGTAAAAACTAATCTTCCTCTCCTCCTACTAATTCTAATAACTAAAGCCAACATTTGATCTTTTTAATTAACCTTTATCAATCACTACATGCTATTTTAACCTGTGCCAAATTTGAAAGGATAAACACGGCTTTAAGCAGCAGAGAGGAAAACAATGTTTCCTTAGAAACTCCTCTCATATACACTTCATATGAACAAATGTATTAATAAATATATTTTTCCAGTTGGTTTTGTATCTTACAGTGTCACTGAGTTTATTTATTAGTTACAAGAGCTCCCCCCCATGGAGTTATTAAAGTTTTCATAAATAATATTATATCATCTCTAAAGAAGAGAGTTTGATTTCTTCCTGTCCAGTTTGGGTGCTCTTTCTTTCTTTCTTTTGCCTAATTGCTCTGGCTGGGATTTCCAGTTGTATGTTGAATAAAAGTGGTAAACATTGGCATCCTTGGCTTGTTGAGGACCATAGCAGAAATGCTTTCAGCGTTCCAATCTGCTATGAGCTGTGGGTTTGTATGTATGGCCTTTATTGTGTTGAAGTATAGCTATATTTAATTTTTAAGAGATTTCTTTTTAATTTTGAAGGGATGCCGAATTTTAGAAGCTGCTTTTTTTTTTACATCTTTTGAAGTGATCACATGGGTTAATGTGGTATGTCTCATTTACTAATTTTGTGTATGTTGAAACTTTGTGCATCCCAGGGATGAAACTCACTTGATCATAGTGAATGTTCTTTTTTAATGTGCTCTTGGATTTGGTTCGCTAGTATTTTGCTAATACATTTTTGGATTTATTTTGATCAGGTATACTGGGCTGTGGTTTGCTTGTTTCTTTTTTTTCCTGCTGTTGTCCCCTCAGTTAATTTGAGTATTAGGGTAAAGCTGGAGTCCTAACAGGTGGGAAGGATCACCTTCTGTTCAATACTTTTGAATCATTTGAATGCAGTTGATATTACTACTTTATGTATTTGGAAAAATTCAACAGTGAAGCCTCATGTCCTGAGCTTTTCTCCTGTAGAAGACATCTTATTGATGACTTAATCACACAAAAGTCAGCAGTATTTCTATGTTAGCAGCAAGATGTTTAAAGCAATTAAGAGAACAATCCCATTTACAATAGCTACTAAAAATACCTAACAATAAATTTAATGGAAGAAGTAAAAGAACAACAATGAAAATTATAAAACATCGGTGAAAGAAATTCAAAGGAAATGTATTCTATGTGGATGGACAAGAAATAGTATTGTTAAAATGCCTATGCTATCCAAAGGTATCTACAAATTCAGCACAATCATTATCAAAAATACCAGTATCATTCATCACAGAATTAGAAAAATAATCTTGAAATTTGTATGAAACCATGCAAGATCCCAAATAGCCAAAATATTCTTGAGCAAAATGAACACAGCTGGAGGCATCACACAACCAGACCTTGATATACAGTACAAAGCAATAGTAATCAGTTCATATTGGCGTTGGCATGAAAATGAACACACAGAGAAATGAAACAGAATAGAGTACCCAGAAATCATCTCCTACGTTTACAGCCAACTTGAAACATCCAAGAATATAGAATGGGGAAAAGACAGTGTCTCAATAAATGGTGATGGGAAAATTGCTTATACACATATAGGAAAATGAAAATAGACCTTTACCTCTCTCAGGTACTAATATCAACTCAGTGGATTAAATACATAAATGTAGGAACTGAAATTATGAAACTCCTAGAACAAAACATAGAGGAAATGCTTCAGGACATTGGCCTAGACAATTATTTATTTTTTTTGGATGTGACCTGAATACATAGGCAACAAAAATAAGAATTAAAAGATGAGACTACACGAAGCTAAAAAGCTTCTTAGAGGAAAGCAAACAATTAACAGAGCAGATACAAACTAATGAATGATACAAAATATTCGCAGACTGCACATCTGACAATGGGTCAATATCCAGGATATGTAAGGAACACAATTCAATAGCACAATTCAATGGCACAAAGAAAGAAAGAAAGAAAGAAAGAAAGAAAAAGAAAGAAAGAAAGAAAGAAAGAAAGAAAGAAAGAAAGAAAGAAAGAAATGCCAAACAAAATGCCAAACCAAATAACCCAATTAAAAGTAGGGTAAATCTGAATATACTTTTCTCAAAAGAAGACATACAAATACCCATGTAATGTATTAAAAATGCTCAATATAATTAATTATTGAAGAAATAGAAATAAAAATCACAGTGTCCTATTACCTCACCCTGGATGGTAGAATGTCTATTAGCAAAAAAAAAAAAAGAAAGAAAGAAAAAGAAAATGCTGGTGAGGCTGTGGAGAAAGAGAAACTCTTATACACCGTTGCTAGAAACATAAATTAATATAGCTATTATGGAGAAGAGTATGGAGGTTTCCCAAAAAACTAAAAATAGAACTACCATAGGAGCCAGCAATCTCAGTATTGATATAAGCCATAAGGAAATAAAATCCACGTATCAAAAAGACACTTGCACTCCCCTACTGATGGTAACACTCTTGACAATGGCCAGGAAATGGAGTCAATCTAAATGTCCTTTTTTGGAGGATATTTAGATGCGCTGATAAAAAAAATGTCATATATATGCATAATAGAATACTGCGCGTCCACAAAAAGCATGAAACCCTGTCATTTGCCCAACATGATTGGGCCAGGAGGACATGATGCTTAGTAAAGTAATTCAGTCACCCGCAGGCAAATGTGCACGCCCTCCCACATAGGTGCAATCTGAAAATGTTGGTCTTTAGAAGTTGAAAGCAGAACAGTGGTTATCAGAGACTGAGGAGAGAGGAGAAGTCTGTCAATTGGTACAATACTACTTGGTAGAAGGAAAATGTTCTGGTGCTTTTCTATGGCAAAGCACAGTGAATATAATTAACAATAATGCCTCATAGATTTCAAATTAGAAGAAAGGAAGTGGAATGTACTTAGGATAAAAAGGACAAACATTTAAGGCTATAGATGTACCATAATTAGTACATCTGAGTAGATTGCCACCCTATGTGTACACGAATCGAAACATCACACTGTACTTCACCAATAGGTACAGGTAATATGTGCCAATCAATACAACTTAAAAAATGTTTAAATTATCAGGGAAAAAACTGAAATAAAAAAGAACACTGCAGTAAGAGTTTATAACTTGGCTCCTTGTTACAGGTCAGCTGGGTGAACTTGACAAGTTGTCCAACTTTTTTGGTTTTCAGTGTTCTTGGGGACCCCCAGGGCATCTTCTGGTCCTACCCCACTATGTGGATTGGAAACGTCACATGGTCATGCTAACTGGGGGAAAGCTACAGATATACAGAACATATTGTAAGGGTTCTATCTTGATTGAGCTGTTTAACTAAGCTACCATTCATCTTGGAGCTTTTGCTTGGTTTTTCCCACTAACTGTGAATAAATGCATTAATACTTCACTCTCATTGAGAGATTAGTGTTCTGCTCATAAATCATTGGTAAACTTCCCCAGAAGGAAAATGAAAAGTATTTTTTTCATCATTGCATCATGGCTAAGCCATACAAAATGGATTTGCTTTCGATGAAGACAGCAAATGTAGGTAATGCAGTTTCCCAAGAGTTTTAGAACTGAAATTTCTATTTGACATTTTACACCAATCATCTGGCCACAACAGTTAATATCATTTTATTTTTATTATGTTGAAAATTAAATCTCAGTAACACAATAACATTCATCTTAGTGTTAATCATCAGCCCTCACACAATGCCTTAATTTTATTTTCTAATAAGATCAGAAACACCAATTTCACCAAATTAATTGATTGTTTTAGGGTTATGGTGTAGGCTACTTAAAAGCTCAAATGATTCATGTAGTTGGGGACTTAGCTCAGTGGTTAGAGTCCTTACCTAGCAAGCGCAAGGCCCTGAGTTCAATCCCGGCCACCAAAAAAAATCAAATAAATAAAAATTTAAAAATAAATTATTCATGTGCTGCTTGTAGCTGTAAAGTCCAAAAGGCAAGAAACCAGTCGTGTTATTCCTTTCCCTCAGAACTGAGTGGCATTTTCTTGGCCTATTATGGCTTTCCCAATTTAGGGTCGTTACCCTGGGATGTTTCTGGTAACCTCACATGTCAAAGAGAAATTCCACCCCTGTCTATCTTACCCTCTGGGCCTAGAGAATATGCTACTAGAAAGGAGTGGGGAAAGCATTTGATTCCAGATGGTATCATATCCTATTTTGGAAGCTCTTACAGGACAGCACAACAAGAACATTCATTCTGATTAACTGAAGGCAGTTAGTGGCAAACGTTTTGTGGGTTGTTTCCAATTAAAACAATCTAGATTGCTTGTTGGAGATTTAAAAGGTCTACTTACCTTTCTATACACTGAGAGTTCAAGGCCAGCCTGAATTACGTGGCAGGATCCTGTCAAGAGAGAGAGCCAGAGAGACAGAGAGAGACAGAGAGAGGCATTTGATGCTTAACAATGATAAAAAGTTCACCACCCTGAGGTTGCTTGTTCCTTCAGGTGATTCCTGTATATCCGGAAAAATGTCCAGGTGACTTTGAGCCATCTGAGAAGGGAAGAGAAAAAACACTTATCAGATTTGATGTCCAACACCTGACTTGTTCGCGAAACGTTTTACATGAACTAACATATTTAATCCTGGTAATAAACATAAAAGACACATACTATTATCCTACTTTTATAAATAGAGAAATTGAGACTCAAGTAATAGATGGAACCAGCATTTTGTATGGTTTTATGTGACTCAAAAGTCTATTCAAAAGATCTAACTTCTTCTGACGACCTTAAAGTGACTCGGTTATGGTTTAGAACTAGAATGTCCCCACATGCTCATGTGTTCAGAGTGGAGGCTTTGGACAGTGACTGGATCATGAGGGTGATATACTCATCAGAGGATTATTACACTGAAGAAGTTAGAGCTGCACGTGCTGTTAGGAGGTGGAGTTGGAGGAGGCAGATTACTGGGTGTGACCTGAAAGGCTATTTAGCTCCTTCCTCAGCTCCTCCCTGGCTGCCAGGGAATGAACAGCTGCCTGCACCGGGCCCTTCCACCATGCCCTTTCTCTCTTATATCCAACTGACAGACTATGAACTGGAACCCTTAGAAAATGTGAGGCAAAATAAACCTCTCCTCCTTGAAATTGTGGGTGTCAGATGTGGAGTCCAGCTATGCCAAAGTGACAAAGACATGCCTCTAGGTAGCTGATCACCTGCTGAAAGAACAAAGGTAAAGAGGAACTGAAATTCCAAAATGAGCAGTGTAGCTTAGGATCAGAGTTTTAATGTCAGACAGTACTAGGTTTAAGTTTCTTGTCTCAGCTAATTGCAAGCTTGGACGAGTTACTTAACTTCTTTAAAACTCAGTTTCTCAGTAGAATGTGAATACTAAAATCATGCACTACCTTCAAGGCAGTTGTATAAGAATTACATTCAAAATGCACACAGAAACACTTAGTTCTGCACTTGACACACATTTCTACTTAATAAATATCAGCCAAATCTCATTTTAAGCAACTGAATATGCCCAGAACTATGGAAATCTCTCTGGCTTCCTGACAAATTTAGATATACAGGAGCTATTCCAAATTCCTGCAGAAGATCCCAGGTTTTTCTGAGGATTTGTTAGAATGCTGGTCTCATATTAAATCTAAAATTTTAGCTATGGGCCAGAGTAGATTTGTTGCAGACTGTCTGGACCAACCAAAGGGTGGTAAAGCATGGTCTGGACATGGTCTCTGAAGGCCCACCGGGTTGTGAGGCAAACCCATTTGAATAAATATCATGAGAGCTATAGGTCACTGCCTTCTGCGACTACACATTGGATCTGGAAAATATGTTCTAACCAAGTGAGTCTACCAGCTACTGAGGGATTACCCTGCAATCCCTACCTCTCCTTCTCTACTCCATCCAAAGAAACAGGGGAGAGAGTCAGGATTCAGAATAAACAGCATCTGCTCTGTGATTGACAGACATGTGGGAGCGTCTACCAGATGTACCCAATACATCCTGGGACGTGGCAAGTGTGTGCAAGAGACCATATACTAATTAGAGGCTGCAAGTTATTTTTCTGAGAAAGATGTGACCTGACATTCTTGGATAAAAAGGAAATTGATTTATTTTACCTAGAACAGGAACTTTCAGAACTCCCCTATAGTAAAAGAGTGTAAAGTCATGAAACATAGCCATTTTTGTGTAGCAAAGTGTACATGTATATTTTTGTGTGAGATAATGCCCTCACAATTTTTTATACCTCTGAAATACTGTGTTACATCGGTTCTTTGGGCATTTTTCTCAAAATAAACCTTACATCTAAATACAGTATAATTAAACTAATGGCTTTCCTTATATAGGTGCCTAATTGCTATAATGATAGCAGATGAATTATAGTGAGAAGAAAAAGAGGAAAAAACCCTGAATGGCACAGGTGTATGGTTTGCTTAAGGTTGGAGTCCTGCAGGTATGTGTTTGTTGTGCTATATGATGCCTTTCAATCTGCTGCAATCATTGCAATCATTTAGCAAGCGTAGCTAGAAGGAAACTTAGATCATCCAATTCAATCTCTCATTTCAAAAGTTGAGAAAACTGACATCCAAAGAGGTTGTTATTTGCTTAGGGTAACCAAGCTAATTAACAACTCCCCTAGAAATAGAAATGCCTTCTACCACAATACCAGCACATCAGGACACATTTCCAACTATAAACTTCTGAGTAATTTAAATAAAGGCCTCGGGAAAAAGCAAACTCATAAAAAAAATCTCCAAATTTGGAACTCAAACATTTTAGACACCAGACTTTTTTTCTACTTTAAATTCACTAGCATAGACATTTGACTTATACCAAGCACCTACCCATCTACCTTTTGTGCAACACACCATCAGAATATGTCCAAGTTAACAAGTGTCTCCAGATTCCACTATTCTTAGAATACTTGTAGCAAACTTTCACCATTTTTGTTCTGTTTTGTTTTGTGTGGCACTGGGTATTGAACCGAGGGCCTTTGCACTGAACTAATCCTATCAATAAAATTCTTATAATGCTTCCCAAGGGCAGATGTGACATACTTTGATATGTCACATCTATTTCTATTATGTGTTATCCAAATGATCTCGAAGACACAGGAGTAATTAAGACTTGACTAAACTTAATTTTTCCACAGTCACTGTCAGAGTTTAAGTCCATCTTGCTCCAGGTGATACTTTTCTATCAGTTTACTAGATCAAATTTAACAATAAAAATAAAGAGTCATTTAAACTACAATATGCCCAGTGTGTTGCTCCAGACTTCAAGTTCCAAAGGACTTCCATGGGTCGAATAAGAGTGAATCAAGAAGTTTCCAAGTTGAGTAAAGAGTAGAAAATGTAGCTTTAAAAATAGATGACCGTCTGCACTTGGGCAGAAGAGGTATGAATGGAGCAAATCGGTTTGAGGATGCGGTGAAGCCCCGTGACTGGAACCTTGTCACAAAAATACCATATGCAGGACTTCACTGAGGAAGAGTATTAGCTAGTCCATCAGGCAGTGAGTAGTGGGGAGGAAGCGCCTCAGTACCCGGAGCAGACGGTGCCACATCTGTAGTGCTGTACCAAGGTCCTCCCCAGGAAGACGCCAGCATGGGGACTCTGCCTGATCAGTCCTTTATCCACCCACATCCAATGTCCCCCACTCTTACTGGGCTTCCCTTGCTGAAGGGTTCAGCTTCTTTCTTTGTTGATGTTAGTCTCATCCACACTACTCTCATGAGCTACTGAAATCAGCACAGAAACAATGTGCTCCATTTTGGAACAGAAGCATGGACTCTCATCCTGTACTGTTCCGAGACAAAGAATTTTCCAGAAAGAGGCTGCTCTGTCAGTCAGAATTCTGAAGCAAAGCGGACATGGGGTGAGCTTCAGTCAGCCTATTGTGGTCACGGAATTTGAGTGAGAAATGATTTTGAGTTGATTTAATCTGCTAAAATTTTAGGAATAATTCTGACCACTGTATATTTAACTTAAATTGATAGGCAGATAGAAAAAAGTCAATCTCTTTTATAACCTTCAAAGTATCTGAAGAATAGCCATCTCTGAAAAGAAATGGAATTTGTGATAAGGGAACTACCTTGAAGACAAAAGATAAAGGTGAATATGAAGTTATAAAACACTAGCAGAGGTTAAAATAAAAGTCAGAGTGAATTCAAGATATAGAGAAAGAGAAAACTACTGAATCATAAATTTGAGAGAGAGAGCCACAAAATTTTGGTTTTGCCTTAATTTTTAGAAACACTGAGCATCCACGGTCCACAATGACACTCAAGGTGACACTAACCTATCCTCCAAAAGAACCTCCATCACCTGAAGTCTCCTCAACCTAATTTGATGGTAATTCCACCTTGCTAGCTGTTTATGTTAAAAGTTTTGGAAACGCCCTTGCCTCTTTTTCTTTTCTTACACCACATATGAAATCTATTAGAATATCCCATTGCCTGTAGCTTAAAACACATCAAGAGTTCCTCCAAATGGTGAAAAAATGAAGGTTATGTATCAGTCAACTTCCCTCAAATTCTTCCTTAGCGATACAAATACAAAATCATTACATAAAAGCAGACTTTCTGCATGACCTGAAAACAGAGAATGATGAAATGCCAGACTAACTGTTCTGTAGAAAAAAAAATTAACAAAAGAATCCTCATTCTTCACTTTTTTCCCACCTATCGCCTCCCACAAAGCTTGGCAATACGTGAAGGTAGAAGGCACAAAGTGCCAACGACCAAAAGAAGATTGCTGGCAATGTAAGAGTTGCTATAACCATCGGAAAGATCGGTTCCACATAAAATCTGAAATTATGAAGCAAGTAACAAGCAGATCAGAGCACTCACTATAGGAAAGGAATTTCAAAGAACAAAGTCTGTACAATTTAAAGGACCACAGGGCACTTAAAGGTTCAGGTTTGCAATTTAAAGAGATTTAAAGGTTGAGTATAATTTAAAAGCACAAGCACAATTTTAAAAGACAGTCTTCCAAAAATAAAAGGAAGAGTAAAGGTAGGAAGTGATGTCAGGCAATCTGGTAGTGAGTAGGAGAGAAACAGTGAAACTTTAGCATCTTGAAAGACAAAACAGAACCAAAAGATTGTTTCCAACATCTCCTGCCAACAGAATAAAATGAACAAACAAAAGCCCCCTCTAGAGATTTTGCTAGACCAACAGAAAAACCATTAAACCAGGAATCATTTAAAAATACTCTAACATTATGAAAATGAATACAAGGGAAATAAAATCCATGAAGAAATAGTGTCAAAAAAATCCTAGGAAATAATGTGATAAACTGTAAGTTATGCTACCAAAAAAATGAAAGGAAATTCATAAATGACAAAAGCTCATACTACAAAGCAATAGATACGCATTGAAAATATTTAAGAGAACTGATAAGATCTAAAACCTGAAATGAGAAAATTGGCTACTAAGGGTATTTAAGGTTAAATAATTAAAAAAAAAAATAAGAAGAGAAAAATATGACTTTCAAAATATCATTGTTTAAAAAAAGAAAGAACTAAGAACACACCTCTCCTAGAAGAAACATAACACACACCAACCCACAAAAACTGCCCCCAACACATACATCAATCTTAGTCCTTAAGTCAGTATCTTATTTAATGGGGAATCATTACAAAGTGCATTTTTACTAAGATCAGAAAAAGGTTAGGCTGTTTGTGTCTTCTATTCAACATTGTAACAGAGGTATTTGCCAAAGAAATTTAACGAGAGATCAATTAGAAGCATAACAATGGGAAGAAAAGAAATAAAACCACCTGTGTTTTCTGTTGCTACGCTAGCAAACTGAGAAAGCTCTGAAGAATCAATGATAAAACTAAGTCAAACAATAAAAGAATTCAGTAAAGCAGCAGGCTATAAAATGAACAAACAAAAATCAATAGCCTTAATATGCACACAAATAAACAGTGAGAGACCACAATGGCAGGGAAAACCCCATTTATAACAGCAACAAAAAAGATATTATTTAAAAATAAATTTGACAAAAAATGTGTGGAACTTACATGAGGAAAGTTTTAAAATTTTACCCCCAAAGACACAACAGTAAATTTGAATAAGTAGAATGATATTCCCCATTCTTGTATAGGAAAACTCAACTTTATAAATACATCAGTTAACCTAAGTTTATTTGCAATTTTAAACTAACTCAAAAAATACCAATAAGCTATTTTAGGGAGATAGAAACACAGAGAATAAAGTTTATATGAAAAAATAAATATGCAAAAATCATCATTAAAAATGTAAGAGGAAAACTAGAAGAGGTTCTAACTGAACCAGATACTAAAATTTGCCTCTATAATTAAAAAAGTGTGACACTGGCACCTAAGACGATGCTAGAGCAGCAGGACAGGGGACACATTCCAAAATGAGACCTAAATATGATGGAAGAAGCATGTGATTGAGGTGGCATCCCAAGCCCATGGAGGAAAGATCAGTATCATAATAACTGATACTGAGTAGACATGGAAAAAGATAAATTAGATTTATTGCTCATACCATATACAAGAACTGACTCAAAATGAACTAGGTATCCAATTTTTTAAATGGAACTAAGTAAGTATAAAAAACACAGGTGAATCCCATTCTAAATTTCTTTTAAGGAAAGACTTTAGCTGACTCAAATTTCAGAGATAATAAAAGATTGATAAATTTGATTGCATACATAAAAAATAAAAACCATTCTCATGAAAAAATCAAGTCAAAAGATATCTAAATATCAGAAGGAAAAAGAGTTGCAACATATATCACAAAAAAAGAGTGACTGTCTCTAACTCATCAAGAACTCTCAAAAATTGAGTGTCAAAGTATTAAAAATCTGATAGAAGAAATAAGATGAAGATACAAACAGGTTGTTCATTTTTTAAAGGGTATGGAAAAACGCTCAAACATGAAAAAAAATCCAAATACTAATAATTACAGAACACCAAATTGAAATAACATTTGAATACTACCATGTCAGGAGAAAATGCTATAAAGCTAAAAACCAACAGAATGTGCATAAATGTTATTATCTACTTAGGGATATATGTTAATGATTTTGAAATTTTTGGTATATACTAGAATTGAATAAAAGATACTTTATAGATACTGACTGCCATCTTTTGCCCCGTAATAGAAGTTTTCCAAGTAAGGAGGCAGGAAAGATTGGAGCAAACACTGGATTAACCCTGGTTCTAGATTAAAGTCAAGGATATCAGTGAATAGCGTTATTTTATACAAAAAAAAAGATGGAGAGAAAAAGTACAAGCAGTTAAGGTATAGTTTGCAAGATAATTCTTCCCTTCGGCCACTTGTAGTTCTCAACAATAACTGCAGAACGGGCTCGGACGCACCATTTTGAGATAGGTAGGAACCAGGTAGAAAAGCGCTGGTGCTGTTCCAGTCCCCGCCTCAGAATCAGGACGTCCTCCAGTGCTTTAGCCTCTCAGTGCCCTGACCCCAGAAGGACAAACCCAGGTTGCTCTCTGAGTTCCCTCAACCGCAGTGCAATGCGGCACGCACAGGCAAGACTCCGCAAACACCACGCTGCTTTCCTGAGCCTTGGCGGACCCCCTGGCATGAGTCCTGGTATTGTTGTCCCTTATGGCCTGTCTGTAAATGATAAATCTGCTTCCAGTACCTTGCTGTGCGCAGGTTTTCTTTCTCTCAGGCTGGGGCCGATGGTAAGCATACACTGTGCACTGCTCAGCGCACTCCAGTACACAGACACTTGTTTCCCAGCTCTGCTCTCCCGAGGGCCTGGCAGATGAACTCCAGCTGGGATGAGCACGTTGATTGACTCAGGGCCCTAATTCTGGTTTTTAAACACCTTTTTCCAATAAAAGGAGCCAGGGCTCATGGAAGAAGTTGCAGATACCAGAGCAGAGGCATGAGAAAGCACAAAAGAAGACTGGAGCATCATGTGAGACCAGGATAAAGGAAGTGACCAGAAGAGGATGACCGCTTACATCATCCTCTTCACAGCAGCCAACACGAGAAATCCCCTTCTCCACACTGAACAATTTGGGAACAAAACAAATAATGGTGGTATCGCATTTAACTTCTAGAATAAGACAAATGTCCTCGATCTTGTAAACAAAAAACAGAATCAATAAATATCTCGGAGATAAGAGATCACTCTTCCTTACAATAGACTTCTAATTAATACATGTGAAAAATAGAAAATCACTGCTAGATACCATAGTAATAATTGCTGAAGATTAGACCCACTGATGGACACTCAGGTTAGTAGGCAGAAGTTTGAGGAGACAGCGATTTGCACACTATCAGACTATTAGTTTGCACATGGAGAAATCTGGAAAACATCACCATAACAAGTAATTAAAGTTGATATCAACAGTAACGAGACTTATAGACAACAGAAAGCCCTTGATAGGATACATTGAGAAGTACAAGTCATTTCTGTGGTATTCTTGACATAAAAGAACATAAGCTCGTTACAGTCATGAGAAAACATCAAATTCCAGTTGAAGGACATTAAAAAAATAAATGATGGGTGTTCTTCAAAGAGACAAGATTATAAGACACAAGAAAGATTACTGGCATATTTTGGAGAAGACTAATGAGAAATTAAAGTGGCTTTCTGGAACAGAAAAAAGACATAAAACTGGCGAAATCTGAAGTTTAATTAGTAGGGCACCAGCATTAATCGCTTGGTTTTGATAATTTCACTATGGTTATCTAAGGTGTTACTATCAGGAGAAGCTGGGTGAACAGTATATACATTTCTCAGTTTACTTTTGTAAGGCTCTGTAAATTTGTATAACTAGCCCAAAATAAAAAGTGAAAGTATATTCAGAATCTGAATATTTTTCAACATCTTCATTTCTGTCATGCTGGCCAGAGTTGTATCTTTTGGTTTACTGAAAGCATCTTCTAAATGGTTTCCTGCTTCTGTTTATGCCCCAGAATTATCTTTTTGTAAAAATAAGTCAGATTGCATCATTCATCTGTTCAAAATCCTCCCCTTTCCCTCTCCCCTTATTTCCTACTTCTTTCCATTTCCATCACTCCTGTCTTGGCCTCTTGTTTTTCTTGAGCATTCCGGGCCCACAGAGAGGGGACTGTGCCAGCTGTTGCCCTTGTTTGGCACCCCCTTTCCTACATTACCCTTCCCCACAGCATCTTCTCTTCTGGACTTCATTCGCATCTCTTTCTTGCAGAACTGTGTCCTTCCCACCCTACTCGGTGGTGCATCATGCATCCCACCCACCCCCTCTGCTTTTTCTCCCCATTTATATATCTTACCACCTTCTCATAGAACAGCTAGGTACCCAGCTCTCAGGATTATTTTTATCCTTTTTCCATCAATGGCCCCTTCTTCTCAGGTAAAATTCTCTAAGAGAAGATAATTTTGCTTTCTTCATTGATTAATCCTCTGAACGATAATAGGCTGTAATGGTACTCAGTTTGTATGATTTCAAGTAATTAATAACTCATTCATTCTCTAATAATATGAACAGAAATTTGAGTTATGCTTTATGACCAGCACCACAGGATACCTCTTTACAAAGTGAGCGTGTGTATACTCAAGTAGCACAAATGGAGTTTCATTTTTTTAGAAAAGTGAGCAAGCATGTCCAACCAGATATTTTATTATTTCATGTAACAGTGGTTGTGGGCTTCTGGGAAATATTTTGATAACTTTCTAAATAAGCTGTGTCTTGTGCCACATTGTTAAACTGAATTATGACTAAAACTGAGTGGTCATGTTTGATAGTCAAGGCATAAACACTAACACTTATTGCTCGATATTTTAAAAATGAAAGTATATATCACAGGTATATCGTTGGACTAAATTTTTATATTCACATTATAGTGTTATCAGCAACACTTGTTTTAGATTTATTTTCTGATATGAATTCCCAACAGGTAGGTCCAGAAAGGTCATTCCTTGATCTGATAGTTTTTAATGGGTCCTATTGCACTTTTCAAAAGAGACAGAAATGATAGACATCTGTGCCTTTCACTGGCAGTAGCCAAACTTTTTCAGCAATATCAGTCAGAGTAACTAACAAATGCTTATTTCAATGAGTTATTTTTTATGAGAGTCATTGCTTTTTTGTTTTCAATTCTTTTTTTGTCTTTTTCCTTTTTTTAATGAAACAGAAGTTAACGGGTGTTGGTATTGTTGCCAGCTAACATCTCCTTTCTAGCCCACAATCAAGTTTCTAAGCAGCCTTGTGTTTTGTTTTCTATTCGTGGTTGGTTGCCCCCTTTAACCTTATCAAAGTGGTTAAATTTCTTCAAAGTGTCACGCAGAACCGTGTCAGCATCTTAAAGCCAGCCACTGCCGACATGGCTCAACAAAGCCAAATTGATCTATCACCCCGAAGGCGTTGTGCACAGTGAGTCTACGCATGGCCACCATGAGCTGGAATCCTACTTCAGCTCACTGTGTCCCATTGCTGTGAAGTATTTAAAAAGTGAAGTATTTAGGAACACTTCCGCTTCTGTGTATTAACACCTTGGCTTTTCTCTAGGCCTTGTAGAGGCCCAGGGGAATAAAGTTGGAGGGAAGAGATGAAAAGAAACAAGCAAATTCAAGACATTGTGTGTCCCATGACTTCAACTATAACCAGACCACAGCTGACAATTCGAATGATGCGAATGGGTGATAGTCGAATTCCAAGGAGAGCTTTCTCACTAAACTCTCAATCTGTTTTTCTTTCCTTCCCCATCTTGCAGCTTCCCTTGCCCACCTAAGCTTAAAGACCTGCAGAATAAGTTTCTAGGAAGAATTCCTCAAATACATACACAATCAGCCCTCAAAATTTGTAGGTTCTGCACCCTGCAGATTCAACTGACTTTGGATTGAAAATATTTTTTTTTAAAGAATTGTATCTTTACCAATGTACAGATATTTTTCTTTATTATTATTCCTTAAATAATATACTATAATGGCTATTTTAATATAACATTTGTATTTTGTTAGGTATTATAAGTAACCTGGAGAGGATTTAAAATGTACGGGAGTATGTACGTAGGTTGTATGCAAATATTACACTGTTTTATATAAGGTGACCACCCCTGGATTTTTGGACCTTGAGGAAGCCCTGGAATCTGTCCTATCAGTACCTGAGGGACAACTGTAGTTGTGTCAGACAGCTTCTTTATCGTCCGTCCTCTCCAAACAGCTTTATGGAACATAAAATCTTCTATACACAGAGTGGCCTAGAACTGTTTCTTCAAAATACGCTCCTTTGTTATCAATATCTTCACAGGTTGGGCTCAGTGTTAAAATCAATTTATTGTAAAATAAATGGAAAAATGTCCAATGTGCATGAAATAAATGGCATGGTGCTGTGCTTGGGCTCTAGAAGGTCACATGAAGCCTCATGGTCGCACAGGTGGAGGTTATGGAAAGCGACTGGGTCACGGGGGCGCTTTACTCACCCAGGCATTAATCCACAGAAAGATTCAGAGGTCAAAGTGGGAGGTGGAGCCTGGCAGGAAGAGGCAGGTCACTGGGGGCATGACCTGGAAGGGGACAGCACTGTCCTCAGCTCCTCTCTTCGCTCTCTGCTCCTTCGTGAGAGCCTTTCTTCTCTGGTACAGTTTCTACAGTGCTGGGTTTGCATTGGAACCAACCAATTATAGATTGAAGTCTCTAAAAGCCATAAGCCCAAGTAAACCTCTCCTCATTTAAGCTGTGAATGTTGGGTATTTTTTCCAGGCAACGAGAAAGTAACTAAGGCACCTCACTATTGGGAGTTTCCTAATTTTACAAGATAATTAACATAGTCCCTATGACTGCTGGAGAGGTGATATGAGACATCAAGAGGCCACTTCGTGTCTAGCCACTGAGATGTATCATGTTTTTAGATTGTGATGTTCCTATTACCTGATTAGACATATCACAGGGAGATGAGTGGGGTCAGAGGGTAGTTTAGCTGCTTGCAGTGCTAGAATAGATGTCACCACAGCATGCTTATCTGACAGGGTCCATGGCAGCCCAGATTAAATCCTTGTGAGTCTGTACACCAATGGACAGGTTCTCTATTTTATCTTCCACTTATATCTTCGAGGTCACCTCCATGCTGCCTGTTTTTAAAGTTGGGTTTTTTTTGTTGTTGTTTTCTGAATTAGAAGATGATAGTTTTCAATTTCACTAATCAAGTTATTGTAAGACTTCTGCATGTGAAGTGCATCCTTAGATCACTATTGTGCCTTACTTCCACGGACCCGTTTAGAGAAAATTTCTACTAAAAAATTTTATTAAAAATTTCTTGTTGGCTTTGTTGGCTTGCTAAAATTTCTGCATAAAATTTGCTTTTGAGCACACTATACTCAGTAATTTGCAGAATAAAATTGACATCCGGGCTCTCACATGCCCCTTTGATAAAAGTTGAAACTTGTTTAAATTCGGTAATCTTTAATTGAATATCTTGTATGACTCTGGCCCTCATCTTACTGTAGACATCATAGAAACGATAAGGTAGTTCTTGCTCTCAAATAGCTTAGCATATAGGCAGAGGATACAGGCAATAAACAGCTAATAAAAATACCATGCTCTCATTACCCTCTATGCAATCAGGATGATGCATTCTCTGTGGATAAGAGACCATAAATCCCCACACTTTCCAAATCTTGTGGCTCAGCCATTAGTTTAATATACAAAGGTCAGGAGCACACCAGCATATCCTATATGACAGTGATTGAGGTGACCTGTAATGTCCTTATTTGCTCGTGATTTCACTACTGAAAATTACTGTACTGGATTTCACAAGTCACAGGAATAAACTGACAATTCATTTTATAAACAGCCTGTGCATTTAAAAAACAGTCAAATACCTCAAGACCAACTACTATTAAGCACCATATCTAGGAGTCTACACATTGCTAACTGATTGAATTTTAACTCTGGTTTTACCCCAGTGGTACATCCCTTCAAGAATCTTCATCTGATTTCATTTGTATTTCACAGTCAAGTTGCAATTACTCTGCTCTCTTTGCAACTATTAACAATATATACCTATCTCTGGGACATTAGGCAATGCTTTTTCATTGTCTTCATTCTAGAATTTGCTAGAATGTTCCATATGCTTTTCTGTTGTTGTTTTTTCTCAGTAGAAATCAAAACAACTTCGGCCAAAAGTAAGCTTGATTACATGAGATCTATATGAACTTTTCATGAACACTTGGCAAACTTTAAGGCAAGAGCTAATCATTCAATATGTTATCTTTAAATATTTCACAGTGTTTAAACATCACTTCCTTGAAGACTTTGCAACAATTTCAGAACAACCATTTGCTTTCTAGATGTGTCCTCTGACAGGAATCACTAAGAATCATAGAGTTTATGTGCAAAATTTGAACTGAAAGAGTAATTTAGCCAAGCATATATCAAGTTTCGCCCAAGTGAACTTTTGTCTTACTGGGCCTAAACAAGGAAAGGTCTTTAACCTCCAAGTACTTGTGATTTGGGAGATGAATAATAAGGAACCGACTGGTATATACTTAGTATCATAGATACTAAGAGGAAAGATGCCCAAGGACGTCATAAGGCAGAGGGTGAAGGCGGACACTCCAGTGAAGAGAATATGGCAAATCTTATTTTAGATAAGATCCTAATTCTTTCTACGGTTCTGGTTCCAAACCTAATTGGACAAGAGTCTTATGACTTTCAACCTTCTTCTTTTTTATGGCATAACAGTTTCTAGGGTATAATCTAAAAGCAGTTTTTTGTTTTTGTTTTGTTTTTGGAGACAGGGTCCTGCTATGTTGTTCAGACTGGCCTTGAGCCCACTATGTGGTCTAGGCTGGCCTCATATTCATGGCGATCCTCCTGTTTCAGCCTCCCGAGTGTTAGGATTACAGGCGTGCACTACCATACCCAGCTAAAAGTAGATTTTTGTTACTTCTCTGTCATGAAGGATTGGAAGAGATCACTGGATTATGTTCTTTAAATTTGTGTGACCTCCAAATTAATTGGCATGATGTCTGCAATAGCCCACTCAGCCACCACTCTCCTCTGCACACAAACCTCAGAGTGTCTGTGCCTGGGAAATAAGCCCTCCCCAAAAGACAGCAGATCAAACTCCTAGAGAAGAAAAGGTTAATATCAGACCCCTTTCAAATCATTTCCTTTAGACCCCGATCCTTGTTGCTCAGAGCTTTGCTTTGAGTCCCTCCTCACTGCTTGTCTTCTTCAGAAATGCACACCATAAATGAATGCTCTTCCAGAATCTCAGGCCTCTGGCTCTGTTCCACAATCCTCTCCTCAAAGGACAGTTGGGCAATGGGGCACTCGCTGAGTTTAGTATCACAAGACTCTCTTTAAACCCTTTCCCGTCTTCATACAACACAAACTTCAGCTGATATTCACTGAGGCTTACTTCACGTCAGATGCTGTCTTCCTCACTTTCTCATAGTGGGGACAAAGATTTTAGAGGGTTCAGTCTGTAGCTGGCTGGCTCCAAGGCAGGAAGGACCTGGTGGGAGGGTCTGGGGGAGGAAAGCTGCTCAGGTCATGGCAGCCAGGAAGTCGAGAGAAAAGGAGGAGCCAAGGAGAAAGATACACCTTCCAGGTCTCACTCTCATTGACTCACCTCTTTCAAACAGACCCCACTTTTTAACACCAGATTCAGCTATGGATTCCTTAGTGGACTAATCCACTTGTGAATATAGTACCCTCATTGTCTAATCACCTTCCAAAAGCCTCGCCTCTGAACACATGAGGCTTGGGGTAGGGCTTTCTAGATCTAACAGACACTAATCTTAGTACATTACAAGTATTAATTGATGTATTTCTCATGGCGTCAATATAAGGTAAAGATTATTATTGGGATACTCATTTTACCTCTAAAAAGCTTGCAACTGACAGATTAGGTTCTTGCTCAAATGAATTAGTAGCAGGGTTAGGACACCTGGCAACTCATTAATTCTCCCAGAAAGCACTTCTTCTTCTGTAGAATGGAGATAAGATCATGTCTCTTACAAAGGTGCCTGGATAACACAAGAGAATATCTGTGAAAACACTGAACCATAAAAATCTGTACAACTTACCAATATTATTGTTGACTGACACCTCGATTCCACTCTTTTCCAGAATCTAAACGATCTGTCTGGTTTTGAGCCATGGCTTTATTAGACTCTTTAGTTAATATTGTCCTGGGCAGGCTCTTTCATTTTCAGCCTGCAGCTACACATAGCTTGACTCCATAGTTAGCCTCCATTCTTCAAATCAAATGAATTGTCCAATCCTACTTCATCGTTCAATTGATACAGGTGTGCTAAGCTTATTGCATGCCCTAAATGAGGACTGTCCAAATGCCCCAAACAATAATTGTAGATATAACCATCCCTAAAAGCTAGAAAAAGATTATAGTTGTATAATAAAAGCTACAATGTATAATACTGCTCTAAATATGAGAAATCGTAACCAAAAAATGTGGTCCACTTAAGACAGAGCCATCCCATATCTCATTCCAATAAAAGCAGAAACAAGAAATACTAATCAAAGGCAGGTAGTCTGGCCATCACAGTGTCATTGTACCTCATGATTTGTGTTCCTTACTGGACCATAATGCTAATGCCACACTGAGGGAAACATCAGACTCATAAATTGATCTATGGATCCAGGATGCTTTGTTTTTGTGACTCTAGCTCTTCATTTGAGGAATACCTGACCTCTCATCCAAGGGCACAGTAGTCTTTGTGATTCTGCCTCACTTTCCATTTTTACTAAGATCTGTACTTGGCTGCAGAGTGTTTTAAAGTTTGGGGTTTATTCTATAAGACTTGAGCTTCTAGGCCAATATACCTTACACAGCAACACAGGGATGCGTGGAACCCTTTCTTCCCTCTGTTAGGAGGCCCATTATCCTTCACAGCAAGGTTGCCGCAGTGCTACAGCTCTTGGGCACAGCTGCTCGTATGATTATATTTGGGCCTCTGGAGCAACCAAATGAGCAGCAAGCAGAGGGGTCTGTATGGCTTTGCTTTGGGGCCCAGCATGCCTTTAGGGGATGAGCCCAGGGGAGAAAGAAAATAAAGTTTACAAGCTATCTTACCAGCTTCTTCCCCAAGTTCAAATGTCTCCATTCCTTTGTAGTTTAATTGTACAGTATTGTATTAGCAAAGAAATTGGCCTAAAAGGATTGGTTTGCCCATGACTATGTAAATGTTAGGAGCATAGTTGGAAGCAGAGCCCAAGTCTTCTGGCTTCTACTTCTTGTTGTCCGTAGTGTACCAACACTAATGAAACCTAACAAATATTTACCAATAATATCTTGTGCATGCATGTAGAAGACATGATCCTAGTACAAAAAGACCTTGTACTCTATTTTTGAAGCTAGTTATAAATATGTAGAAGTTTTACACACACACATTATTGATAGGTTAAAAGACAAGTTTATCTTAAATCATAGAGTGCCACACTGTTTGTAGGAATGTAAAATGGTGCAGCCACTATGGAAAATGGTGTGTGGGGGGAATCCTCAAAAGATTAAAGGCAAAAGCAGCATACGTGATGCAACAACCCCACTCCTGGGTAATTATCTGCAAGAATTGAAATCAGAATCTCAAAGACATGAACATTCCTGAGTTAATTTCAGCATATCTACAATAGTCAGGATGTTAAAATGTCCAAAATGTCTACCTAAGGATGGATGGATAAGGAAAATGTGGTATACACATCCAATAGAATACTGTTCTGCCTTAAAAAGGATGCTGTTATGTAACAGAATGGATGAGCCTGGGGGACACTATGTTAAGTGATATATGCTAGTCACAAATACCACGTGATTCCATTTCCACAAAGTACCCAAAATAATCAGATTAATAGGATCAAAGAATGGAATGGAGATGGCCAGGTGGGGTGAGGTGGGATGCTACTAACAACAGGCATAAAGTTTCAGTTAGGAACGATGAATAAGTTCTGAAGGTCTACTGTATAACTTTGCACTATAATCAGTGTGAAAGCTTGGGTCACAAGGCAACTTTTCACGGGATGGCTGCCCACAGTGTTCGCACCCACCATTAAGAAATATCTTTCTGACAGTCAACTGTCTGAAAGGTGCCTCCTTCTGATGGACAGTGCCCTGGCACACCCTCCAGCTTTGATGGATGATTCTGACGCTGAGTATAACTTCATAAGCATCAGGGGCCTCCCCACCTCCAGCACCACACCTCTCCTGCAGCCCATGGACCAGCAAGTGATCTGCCACTTCAAGAAACTGTTCACCAGACAGTCTTCCCTGGGTTTTTTAAGGTCACTCAAGAGAGGTCCTTGACTCTGAAAGAGTTCTGGAAGAAACATTTCTGTATCTTCCATCGCATCGACCCCATTGACAAAGCTGGACCTTAGACCGGAAGAAACTGTGGCTGGAATGTGTCACTGAAAGTGACTTCGAAGGGCTCTAATGCACAGGTGGGAGGGGACTGTGTCCACAGGTGAGTATGCGGCTGGATGTGGATGGTGCAGACACAGTGTAAAGGAGGTTGCTGAGGACCACAAGGACGAGCTGACCATGGAAGGCCTTGCTGAACTCCAGGCTGAGGAGCAGAAGGAGCCTGTTGAAATGCATCTCATGAGGAAGAGGAACGTTAGCAGTGATGTGATAGAGTCCATTGCGGAAAACGGAACCAGTGCCGGGATTCCTCTGAGAAGCACCAACATAACTGTGATGAACAGAGTGTTGAATCTGATGAATGGTAACGTGCCCTCTCATTTCTGGAGGATTTTGCAGTGCAAGAAAAAAACGAGTGATATTAGAGAGATTTTTCATCAAAATTGACCCTCTAAGTAGCAAAGAAGAAAGGAAGCCCCTGAAGAGCTCCCTAATGTCCTCATGGAGGGGACTCTCCTCCAAACAATAAGCTCTTCCCTGCCCACCTTCCCGTCCTACACTCCGGAAGTGGCCTCAAGCAAGGTTAGTGGTTTCTCTCTTCACACTGTACTGTACTATATTTTGTTTCATATTTTTGTGGTTAAAAATACACGTATGGTTCAGAGTGGATTAACCTTATTTACATTAAATTTTATGGGAAAATTTGATTTGGTTTGCCAACAATTTGGACTAGAATCATGGAACAAATTAAATTTGACAAGCCGAGGTACCACTGTATGTCTATTCACCAGGCAAACGGAAATCACTGTCCTGTCTGTCCTAGCACAGAGACAAGCCTGTCCTATCAGTGTTTTGCTTGTCTGTTTGTTTTTGCAATACTATAGATTGAACCCAGGACTGAACTACATTCCTGACTCTTCTTTAATTTTAAATTTTAATATGTGGTCTTGCTAACTCTCTAAGTTGTCCAGACTGGGTTTGAACTCACAATTTTCTTGCCTCAGCCATCCTACTAGCTTGTGAGACAAACAAGAACATCTCTGAACCTAAAGTATAAAAACATCTTGGACTTTCTGTAATTATTTTTACATGTGGCTCTATATGTGTATGATAACATATACCAACATGTTATAGTGAAATTTACCATAAATTTGCTGTAAGAAAATATATCCTAAACTGAATCACCATGTTTCCCATCCATATTTGATGCCAACTGATAAACTGATTATTATAATCCCAGAGAAAAGTAGAAATTGTGCTGCATTTTTACACTGACAATCTTATATATAGTCTTTGTTCTTGGCAACATTTGCTGTCATTCTTTTGTAATGCAGATAAATGAAAGTTTTCATATAATTTATTATCCAAACTAAGCTATGTTTTAGAATGAAAGAGAAAGCTATTAAATAATTACACTGGAGTGATCATCACAAACCAGGTCTGTCACAAACAGGACACTTCGTGTCATTACCTAAGCTAGTGAGCACTGTATTAGACAACTCATGCACCAACATGAACTTTAATATACAGTGGCGAAGAAACAGGGGAGAGGCACAGAAGGAAGACATTAATGGCAATACCTCATTTTTTAATTTTATTGTTTATTGCTGCCTTCAGGGGGTTTTATGAAATAATTATTATTTATATTCCAGAAGTGGATACCAGGATCTCTCACCACCAATTTCTCTTGCTCTTCTGCACAATGCTCACAGTTCATGACATATGGAATAAACCGCATAAATCTGATATTTGCTCATAACTGCTTTTCCATCCCCTGGAGAAAATGTGTGGCTCTGACCAGCAGTTATTGAGTTGATCAAGGGAAGCAATTGCTAATATAGATCTGTTCAAGACTATAGAGTATGGCCTATTAACAGCTCCTCGCAAATGCTTCAATGCCCAGTAACCAATAACTATTCCATGCCTAATTTAAGTTGTAATTGTTTTAAATTTGTAGTATGTAATCCAGAATATGGAATATTGGATAGACACATAAAATTGTGACATAGAGACTATGAAAACATCTAATTACTATTTATAAATATTTAATAGAGACGAGCCAGAATTTGCCTGAGAATTACAGGCTTTGTAAATTACCATGGTAACAATTAGTGTGTTTCTCCATGTACAGGTATTAATGAGGAATTGGGGACTTATGCATTGGGGTAGTACACGATTTCAATCAGTGAAATGGATATAAAAGATACTCCTGCAAATAAGGACATGTTTAGCTTTTGTGTGTAATGCAACCGTTTGCCCCATTTGCTTTCATTAGAATTATTTTGTTCTCATGAAATACAATTTATCATGCACCTCCATTTTCATGGTACAGTAAGCAAATATAGTTTTTGCCTTCAAGGGAAATTATAAGGTTACAACATTTTCTCTCTAAATTATATCAATAGTATTAACTCAGCTTGAGCATTCACTCTGATAATGGACGAAATGGATATAGATTATCCACGGGTGAATGCATAATTCTACACAGTACCATTAAGTCTTTGTTAACATTTATTGAATATGGCAAGAATTACCAAGTCATCTTCCATTACTATGAATGATTATATATTAATATTATTCAATTATGCATTTATTTAACAAATATTTAATGAGCATATGCACTGTTCTAGGTGCTAGGAATCCTACAGTGAGCTAGAAGTTGGGTTTCTCTTTTCGTACAGTTTCCATCTTATTAGAGGAGGTAAATAAGATAGAAACACAAAATTTCCTTCAATATAAGTTCTGTGAAGAAAAATAACAAAAGCTTAATCTAACAGCATTTCATCTGCTTAGAAAAGGCTGTTTTAATGGGGGTCTGTTGTTCTTGTTGTCTTTAATTGGCTCCAAGGAAGTGGCATTTGAGAAGAACTCTGTCAAGACTATGGAAAGGTTTAATGGAATGTTGGAAAGAAAGGACAAAGCTGATGGAAAGGATCTTGGGAAGGAATATTGAGTGCTATGAAGTAGCTAGAAAGGAGTCAGAGTAGAGTAGGGTGGTAGAGAAGAGGAGGAGAGAAGGATCCAATCATGAAAGGTGTGTAGATCATGGAAGTGATCAGTGATTTCTGATAATCGGAATAATGGCCCTACAAGATGTATGTGTCCTAATACACAGAATAAATGAATATATTGCATTAAATGAAAACAAAACACCTAATGGACTTTGTAGTGACGATTCATTTAAGGAACTTGAAAAGGGGAGATGATCCTGAATTATCGGGGTGTGCCCAGTCTAATCACATGAGAACTTACCATCAAAGAACCTTCTTGACTGTGGTTAGAGAAAAATCCTAGCAGCAGCTGGCTCAGAACGATGCTACATTGCTGGACTGGAAGATGGAAGAAGGAGCCACCAGCCAAGGAAGGTGGGTGGCTTCTTGAAGCAGGAAAAATCAAGAAAATGGATTGTCTACTAGAGATTTCAGAGGGGAATGTAGCCCAGGCAGACACTGTGATTATAGTCCAGTGAGCCCTTTGTTAGATGTTTTTATCTACAGAAATACAAAAATAAATGTGCATTATTTTAAGCCACTGCGTTTGTGGTAATTTTTATAGCATTAGTAGAAACGAATAGATAAAATGTGATGAAAGAAGGTGCGGCATGATACCAGAGTAAAGCACTGCATCCTCCTTAATTTTGTGTTGTGCAATCTTTGAAGGAGAGGTAAAAAGAGGTAAAATTGGGTAATGAAAAAGAAGAACAAAAATTGAGAAATAACCAACACATTCTTTTCTCTGACCATCCCAAGACTCGTACAAAGAAGCTCAAATTAAAAGTTTTCTCGTTTTACTCTACTTGTCTGAGAGCTACTCTTTTATGTCGCTAATAAATGACCACTGGCTGAGGGGTTTCAGATGTCTGCTGTTCCTCAGCTGCAGGAAGGCACTTGATGTCTTAGCTGCGCTTGACCTCTGATACCAACACATTTGATGGGTTTGATGTGTTCATGTAAAGGCGAGGAAAGGGCAAAACCTTACAAGGAGTCAGACCTTAGGTGAGAGACTAACGGGACTCTGAAAAACTGGAAAAGAACTTTAAGAGCTGAAAATTCTAAGAAGGGCAGAAAGTAGTACAGGTAAGGGGAGACCACAAGCATTTTGATTGCTGAAGTGCAGGGTACACAGCAGTCATCTAACAAGTACTTCCCAAGTTCACTTAATTCTTTGAAGCATTCTTCTCTGTTATGTGCAAAAAGCGTACTCAAGCTCTCTTCCTGAAATTACAGCCTTGCTGGCCCCAAATAAAGTACGAGAGAAAAAAAAGAACTGAATCAAATTATCTAAGAAAAATATAATTTGCTCAAAGAAAAGAGAGAAGATCAAGCCAGATATGAGCTTTCTTTCCTTCAATACGTATTTATTGAGCACTTATTCTTTATCAAGCAGTGTCCTTAGTGCAACAACATGACTGTAAGATGTACAAATTTTTCTCCAAGAAATTCTTGACTACATAATGTGCATAATGTGAAGACTTAATGTGCAAACACTGGGCTTTCATTTTATCCAGAGGACTTCTCTCTGTTGCATTTTTTTTTTTTTTTGTGGTGCCGGTGATCGAACTCAGGCCACGAATCTCTGTTGCATTTTTAAGGAGACCAAAATTAAAACCCAAAGAGTGAGTAGTTCATTTTACACATACAGTGGTGCCTCGGTTCGGCAGAATTTTGCTTCCGTTCACATACTCACATCAGGTGATGAACAAGACAGGAGCTGTCTTCCCCAGAATCATGGAACAAACAAATTAAGTTCCTGAACTGAGGAATCACTCTACTCTACTTACTGCATGATAACATTATGTACGGATTCTTGGATGAAATCTCTTGGATGGACATAATTTTCTGTATTTTCAACTAAATTTTAATTTTAATATTCTGAAAAATTCTTTGACATGTATCATAGTATTCTGTTTGCATTCAGGTACTCTTATGCTCAGGAAGGGTAAGCGACTGACCAAGCTCATAACATCTGCAAATGTGCAATCAGAATTTGCACACAGAATTTTCAAATGTCAAAATTCTTGTTGCTAATTCCTATGGTCATTATATGGCTACAAAACAAAACTTGTGGAAGGAGGAAACTTGCAGGGGGTGACTAGTGGCAATCAAACAAGTCAAGAGGGATGATTTCAAAGTTTTCTTATGGAGGCAGAAGCTATCTAAGAAGTGAACATTGCCAGGACATTGCTGTCTTATATATTTTTTTCTGTTTCTGTTTCCTGCAGAAAAAAACCCACACCAATCCCACAAACAGTGAAAACCATAATTTAACATGTAGAGAACATATCATGAACATTTATACATTTTAATTAACAGGGTTGCAAGCCAGGCAATGGTTACCGAAAGTGAAAGAGACTATCCAAGAATCAAATAGACTCACGGACATGTCCATGGAAAACCAGAAATGGAGACAAGGAAAAAGGGAGAATCGAGGCCATTCTGGCAGTCACGTGGGGTCCCTGTGATTTCCCAGCTATGTTTCATCTGGCATGTTGCCTTCTCTTTCACAATCTGCTTCAGTGGCCAGCTAACCATGCACATGGTCCACCACAGAGACCGTCCCCACGTCTCACGTCATGATCAGCTTCAGCAAGGGTCTTAGGTGACTTATTTGAAATCCCCTTCTCCAGATTAGATACAGAGTCTGATTAACCGCTCCCAGACAGAGAGTGTGTCTGCCTTTGAAGCAGGCATGCAGCCTTAGTCCACCATGTCACTGTGGGCAAAGGGAGCAAGGGTAACATGGCAGCCTCTTACGCGGTCTCAAAGAGAAAATTCTTTAAATAAATCTGTTAAGAACAAAGGATAATAATGGAAGATTTAATACACGTGATAAATGAGTAACACAAATACACAAGTACATTATAAATTATAAAGCATTAATGTAAGTATAGCCTGACCTCTGTATCCATGGGCTCTGCATGTGTAGATTCAACCTAACATGAATTCGATATATTCAGAAAAAAGTATTGTAGGTGTGATGAACATGTACAGTGTCTTTATCCTTGTCATTATCCCCAACATTACCGTGTAGTAGCTAATTACACATTAGGTATTAATTTACATTGCATTAGGTATCATTGACATGATTTATAGTCTATGAATGTGTATTAATTAGATATCTCTAGAGGAACAGAATCAATGAAAACATACATTTAATTATACGAGGGGATTTATTAGGTAAGTTCAGAGTCAGGAGAGTCCACAATGGCTGTTTGCATGCTGGAGAGCCAGAGGATCCAGTCCCTGCTCAGTCCAAGAATGTGGAAACTGCAGAACACGAGAGATCAAGGATACAGCCCCAATCCAAGGTCAAAGGCCTGGGAACTCACCAGAGACTCACTGCTCTGAAAGACTAAACAAATAGCAGACCTGGGGGCTGATGTCCAAAGGTGATACCGAAGGATGCATCTGCTCAAGAGGGTGAGAGCTCTTCAAGCCAGGCACACACCCTTGTTTCTCTTTCTAATTGCATCCAGGCTGCAAGCCTATTGGTTGGTGCTAGCCACGACTGCAGTGAGCCTTCCGCCCTCGGTTTGCTGACCTGTATGTCAATCAATCATCAACAGACACACCCGAAACTGCTTTCCTAATCTTCTGGATAGTTCTTACTCCAGTCAAGTGAACCCATCACAGTGACCACAGCAAGGATTCTGTTGTAAGCAAATACTAGGCCATATTACAGAAGGGACTTTTGCATTTGCTCATTTTGGTATTTGTGGGAGTCCTGAAACTCATCCTCTGTAGACACTGAGATATGTGACTGTGTAAGGAAACACAAGAGAAATTGTTATCAGTTTGATGATGACACAACATAGTTGTGTAACGAGTACATCTCAGTGTCACCAGAAAATAGGTATGTTTTTAATACCTTAGTCTGTGGGATTCAGCAGATATGATCTGGACTCGGTAGGGTTGGTCATCATTTGTGGTCATCTGTGGTTATTAAGCAGTAATGATGTCTGCTGGCTGGCTGGCTATTAGTGGGGGCAATAGAGATACCTGGCCGGTGTGGGAATATTCTCGTGGCAAAATCCAAGGAGCAGTGAAGAGGTGGAAATGGGTAGCACTTTAACAAGTCTCTGCTTGCATCACACCTGGGAAGGTGTGCTGGCCAAACCAAGTCACATGGTCCCACTCTGAATCCAGGATCAGGGAAATACATTTCCTGAATGCTAACATCGCTAGGCCACCCTGCAGAAAGTGTGAATGTGAGGTCCAAGTGGTGGTGTTGAAGATCTGACACCATTAATATGATCAGTGTACCACAAAAATGAAGCATTTAAGTAATTAAATGGTGAGATTAATTTGAGAAGCCCACCCAGAGGAAGTGATTTTGAACGTGTGTTTAAGCCAAATTATTGGAGAGTGCATATGGGCGTATTTATCATTTCGTCTGATTTAAAAGTAATTTTACTTTTGCTATTATGGATAAAGGGATCAAAAGAGGACAGGATGTAGCAGCTTCTATGTCCTGGAGTGAAGTTATGATTCAGTTATTAACTCTGCTGCTCAGTAGCCCACAAGAAGTCGTGTCACATCCTTCTTTTTGGCCTTATCTATTGTGACAAGGCTCCAGGGAGCTGATGTGCATGAAATTCATTTCGTGTTTCATTCACAGAATGCCTGAGTTTTGAAAATACCTTTATGATGCTTCAGGTTTCGGTTACCTAGTGTGTGATCTCACAGACTCACAGCCTTCAAAAGAAAGAACATTAACTTCTTGGAAGCTTGAGGTTTTTTGTTATGGGAAACCCAGTGGTTTCAGGAGAAACACACAGGAGCACACAGGTCACTTTTGATAAAACGTCATGCACTCTAAGGGCAATAGAAATATGTATTTTATGCAGGCTCACAGTTGAATAGATTAAACAGATTCAAACCATCCTTATTTATAATACATTAACAGATAGATCATAGTCTTCTCCTATCACAAGTTTCTCAAAATACTTCTTCTATATAAGTGATATGGTATGGTGACCATGGCAGCAAATAGATATATAAATGTGCACATAAGAATAATACCTTTTTAGAATCTCATAGGAAAATCAAATTGCATCTTTCTTCCATTAAATAAGTGGTAAGAATACACAAAAGATTTGAACAAATGTGCAACTGCCCCATTCATTTGGCAGTATGTTTCCAGTATTGTATTTTTTCAAGTTTATGTCTTTCCATATTTACAAGTCATAATAATTAAACCCAATCTTCCTCTTTCATTTTATATCCAGCAATCTACTGAGAATAAGGCTGATACAACAAATGCTTGACATTTTCCTTAATGATGGTTATGGCAAATGTCACAGTTAGATTTTTGGGCTCTTCCCAACAAAGGGTAGACCAACCTCTCAGTCTGTCTTATCGTATTCCTCTTGGTAATTCCACGTGTGATTAGAACTAGCCACATGAGGAAACCAGTGTGCCCTCCCTGCCCTCGCTGGCCCCCATACACCTCTTGCCTCTCTGGATTCTTTTGTTAGTCTATCCAACTCCTACTAATCCTTCACACCTGCATTCATTACTACCTCTTCTGTAAGCCTTTCCTGACTGATCACTCTCATTCAGATATTCCTTCTCACAAAGCTCTGGGGCTATCTCAGTTGAAGAGCTGTTCACACTGCCTTATCTTCTATACCTAATTGTCTATCTATTCCACCCAATGGGAGATATAAGATATATATAAGATATATATGAGATATATATGAGAGAGATATAAGTAAACCAACAAGAGAGAGCAATTGAATTGTGACTTGTCTACAGTTGGCAACTAAATCTCATAGTGCAGTGCTTAGAGCACTCTGTGTGACAGTTAATTGGGGCGACAAATTAGTAAAGGAAAATAAGGAGCTCAAAGATTCAAATTCCCAGAACCAGACACACATAAAGGATCTAAAAGTTTCTAAATGTGTCCCAAAGGAGAATCTGTTCTCTTTAGCTGCAGGGCTGAGATTGCAGAAACCCAAACATAAGTTTTCATACAGGAAGTCTATCTGAAGTGCAAGAAAGGGCGCTGATCCAAAGAAAAGGGGATCCTATGAATTGGGATGTGGATATTTGGGAGAATCCTGACAAGTGTGGGGATCTTGAGCTCCGAAGCCTGATGAGATTCTGCCACAGGAAGAGATTTCCCCTTTCTCGGTGGTGGGGACACTAGTGAACACTCCCCACTGCGTTAGCCTCTACTCCTATCTGAAAAAAACTAATCCTGTGCTGCCTGATGCTGTTACCAAGCATGCTAATATTGACACTCCTCAAGATTCACCCTCACCACCTATCTCTGAGTCTAGTCTAAGACCAGGCTCAAATTCCAGAAGGCTCCTCAGGGTAAGCTACATAGTGTGACCCACAAGTGGTGTGCTATACTGCCAAAGAACTTCTTGAGTTTTCTAATCCTACTAAGCAGAGATCTGAGGAACAATTATGGGAACGGATTTCAAGTGTGTGGGATAATGATAGAAAAAGCATACACTTGGATCAGGCTGCGTTTCCTGATATAGGTCCATTAAGTAGGGACTCTAAACATAATGTCGCAGTTTATGGCATTAAAAAGGGTATTAAATTTATTTGGCTAGTCAAAAGAAGTATGGGTCAAACTATGGCCCACTTTGATGAGTTAGAGATGACTGATATTCCTTAGTTTACTGTTGATGAAGGGATTCAAAGGCTCAAGGAAATGGAAATTCAGGAGTGGATTTATTCTGTCAAACCTGATCCTCTACATTAGGATGATCCAGAATATGCACCCTTCACTAACACTTAAAGAAACTGGCTCATAAGGGAGCACCAGTGTCCCTGAAGAGCCCAGTCATCGCTCTCCTCTGTGTGGCAGACGTTACAGTGGGGACTGCAGTTACTCAATGACGAAATTTAAGGCCAGTGGGTTTAATTTGATCCCAGAGTGACAGAGGTCAAGTGGCAGCATTCAACTGCTGAAGTCAGGGTGCGTGTACTTACCATAATGGGCGGCAGAAACAAAGCAATGATTGGAATGGTCCGACAGGTGCAGGCCTATGGCACTGGCTGATTAGCCGAGGTGTTTTCAAAACTAAGACAGGAAGCCTACTGAATTTTTACTAGATTTACACAATTGGAAAAATGTAAGGGACATGAACAGAAATCTACCTCACATCATTGCAACAGAGAATCATGGCCCCTCAACTAACCCCCAGGGTTAAGCCACTGTATAGAAACAGGTGGAGAGATCAGGGCCCCTCAAGGAAGGACCTTAATGTGCTACCAAAAATTTAAACTGTCAATAATTCTCCCACCCTTTCCCAAAGGAACTTAAGGCCTTTTACCAGAGTACCTGTACACCGGGGAAGGGGTAATGATCAGACATTTTGGGGACTACAGATCACTCATTCTGAAAATAAGACCAATTCCAGAAGATCTAAAACATCATTGTGGCTCTCCAGTGAGAGTAGGGCCTGTGGAAGTCCAGTGATCAATGGAGTTTTAGCAAAGATCCAACTCACATTAGATCCGGTATGTCTCCAAATCTATCCTGCTGTCTTTTCCCTAGTTCCAGAAATAGTTGGGATAGATATACTTAGTGTTTAGCAAAATACTCACATTGGTTCCCTGACCTGTAGTGTGAGGGCTATTATGGTTAGAAAAGCCAGATTGAAACCATTAGATTTGCCTTTTCCTGAGAAAATAGTAAACCAAAACAAGATCGCATTCCTGGAAAGTGTGCAGTGACTATCAGGGACTTGAAAGATGCAGGTGAGGTGGATCCCACCACATCCCCATTGAATTGTTCTATTTGGCTTACATAGAAGATATTTAAATCTGTTCCTCTAGTGGAGTCTAATGGTGCACTCTGATTTGGAGGAATGCATACACCATGATGCCTTCAGTTTGGGAGAATGTGTGCATGCTAGTGAGTGAGTTAGGAGATGAGTAAGCAACACAGAAAGAAATGTCCTTGGAAAAGAAAGGCCCATATTTCCTGTTATCTGTGGTCCCCACACAGAACATTATCAAATATTGGTGATTATTAGAGCTCATGTGTAGCAAAATCCATCCACCTGAAAACTACCAGTCTTATTATAACACCTCTCTAAAACTCCCGGCTGGGGTGAAGGAATGAGAGCTTAGGGATGTGCTAACAGAAGAGGTTTGATTTTTTTGCTCCACCGAGGAAGAAAGGTTGCTTATTTTTGTAGCCAACTCGATGCATAGTAAGAGCAGTGGACTCGGGATCAGGAAGCCACAGCTTAGCTCTACTTGGTTGCTTTAAGTTTCCGAACTCTTTATAAAGTAAGGATAAGTAGGGCTGCCTGCCTAGGATAGTTCAAGACGTTGTTGTTACATGCTGGACAGATCACCAGGCGCCTCTTTACCTGGGATGCACCCCAGGGAGGTTGGCACGGAATAAAATTGTGCTATCTTCCAGAATGTTTTTATTCAAGGAGATAGGGGACATATTAAATTTGTATTGAAATAAACATGTATATCACATGTATAGAATCCAAAGTGCTCATAAATATTTATGGGACTTCAAAGAAATTTCATACTTCGATCAGGGAGCAATAGAGTATATCTTGAATTGCCCAAGGGTTCATACTTGCTTTTCTCTACTGCAGAGTTAGAAGAGTTGGAAAAGTCCTGATTATGGTAAGTGATTTCAAAAATTCTCAAATGTCGTATAACTGTAAAGATGGTCATATCTTTCAGATTATTTATTTACAATTTTCCTTAGAAATGAGTCCTATAGTTAGGTAATGCTGATAGGTCCAGGCTAAAATAGTGATTATTTTGTCTTATGTATGAAATTCTCAAAGTATATTTACATATTTATTTTTCCAAGCAACTGATTAATATACTTTCTCGCCAGTCATGAATGCAAAGTACATTTACAAGCAAATCGTAGGAATGGGAAGGAATGTTAGACTTTTTGCTCAGGCAGACTTTCTCACATCTACAAGAGTGGTGACAACTCAGCTTGCAGAAAAAATAATTTGTAACCCAGGCAGTGTGGAAGAATTTTCCAACACAGCGTGCACAAGAGGCTGTTCTGTGTTCGCTTTCAAGATTTGAGAAGCAATTCTACGTGGGTGTTCTCTGAGAACAAGAAATTGCCACCACTGTTTAATTTCATATAACCAACAAACTCCTGTAGTACACGGACACATTCATCTCACTGCTTAAAAGAGATCGATGTTGTCACCTACTCACACACAACCGAACACCCTTACAAACCTACACACAATGTTTTACAGTCAATTGTCAAAGTAAGATATGATTTTAAAAGTCTTCAAGACCAAGCATAGATGAAAAATTGTACTACAAATATAGAGGAGAAATCGAATCTAGAAGGGAAATTAGTAAGAGAGAAAGTAAGACTTTTGCAAGGTAGAACTAACATTTAACTCTGAAAATACTGGACAAGAGGTATCATTATTAGAAGAAAATGGAAAGTATATTTGTTTCTCCATATTCTTTCTGTACCTGCTTATAATTCTGTTTATTTTTATTACCTATTTCTTGTGAGAAAAGATTTTTATTATTTGGAGAGTGTTGGTGGTTTGTGTTTAGTATTTTTAGGCTGTTTACTATGGGAAAAAATATGAACAGAATAAGAGTAACTTTGGCTCTCAAGGTCTGAAGAAAGTTTTAAATACCAATACTGCAGTTTGCTCCAGGTTCTGAAATTGAAAAAAACAGGTTCTAGAAAAAAAAATTATCATTTCCGCAGATCATTTCCAAGCTCTAACTAGCTTTTTTCATCTGCGCAAATCCTGTCTTCTGATTTACCCAAAGGCACCAAATGGGCTACAGATTATTACAGGAAAACTTTTCCTTTTATTTCAAGACCCAAGGACAAAAAGGATGCTTTTTACTTCCTAACAATTTATTTTACAGGCTCATTCTGATTCAGTGATAAAGGAAACCTCATACTTGACGAGTACTTTGGGCTTGATGATAAATGCTGTGGTTGGATATTATTTCCATTCAAGTGTGCAAAACTCCAGAGGATTGATTGATAGATGTGGGATCGCATTATGTGAATGAGGCTTCTCGTACAACTTCAGTGGCTTGCCTGACGAAATGACTTGATCATACTGGCCAGGAGGTACCTGCAGTTGTAATACCAGAGACTATTTGGTCATTAAGAGATTCTCAGCCTTTGTTATGGCTTTGGAATGATAATCGGATGCCTGGGACCAAAGACACTGAATTATCTCCTGTGTTTTGATCTTCCTCATCTCTCCGGACAGACTGCGATCACACTGTGAAGGAAGAGTGAGAGAATATTACAAAACTAGGGACAATTTCATTTCAGCAACAATTTTCCAAAGAATATTTTAGGATGTGTAGAATTATGAGAAAGGCATAAGTAACATAAGTGTTTTAAATTAATATTAGCCAATTTACTTACAAACATCTAATTTAGAGGATAGTAATGTTGAAGCAACCTACATGGAATTTAAGTTGTCAATGCATTAACCATTTTTAGAAAGATGTAGACTATACAAATTAAGTCAAATCTGTGTTCAGGTTAAATTTTGAAATCTTGAGTAACTGCATGAAGGATGAAAAATCATAAATAACTGAGGCCACGAGTTATGTGAATTTATATTACATGTGACCACTCATAGATGTGTGCCTGCGTGCATGTGTGTGTGTGTGTTTTGAAAGGTGTCAGATTGATGTGTGCAACATGACACTGAAAGATGCATTCAAAATAACGAAGAGCTTTGAGTGTAATTCAAACATAAGTGTCATTGAAATGACAGTAGTAATGAACTCAGCACGCGCTCTCTGCAGGATATGTTGTACTCATTTTCTCCCAAGTTTACATGCATTCAGCATTCATCCCAGGGGCTTTTAAAACAGGAATTCAGTTGCTTCCTCTGGTAAACAAATATTACCACAGTGTTTCCATTTCTACCAAATTGCTAGGGATTTGTGGAATTTAAAAGTAAACTTTTCACTCAGAGACTCTGAGGAAGGAGGATTGCAAGTTTGAGCCTTGCCTGAGCCATTTAGAGGTTTACTGAGACACTATCTAAAAATAAAAATGGTGCTGGGGATGAAGCTCAGGAGGAAGGCCCTATGTTTTTTACCCAATACGGCAGGAAAAAAAAAAAAACAACAACGAAATTTTCATTTTATTTTTACAGGAAAACAACTTATATGACTATGAAGAAAAGGCTCCTATGGAAGAGCCTTTCCCTTTTCTTCTGAGATCAGGAAGAACACGAGTGGGCTTTGGTGTGGTGCCCTGATCTCTCTCCTGCAGGCTGCCATCTTGTCTGCTTACCACAAGGCCTCGCATCGTCACTTTATCCTGCCAGCTCCCCTTCAGCCATTTAACTAGATCCATTTACTTCCATTTTTCTAAGCAGTTCTTGATTCCTTTTCTCATTTTTTCCAGATTTTTGTTTGTTTGTTTTGTTTTGTTTTGTTTTTACCACTAAAGAAAAAAATGCATGGCAATTTGGGGTACAGCACAATAGGAGTTCTGCAATAAGGAAGAGAAATCAGGCTCAACTCTAAATACAGCAAGGATAAATGGAAATTTATAGCTAAGGTGGGAGATAGTTAAGGGATGAATAATTAGTAGGAGGAAACAACAAGACTAGGGAGATTCTTGCTAGACCAACTGCTCAACTGGATTCTTGCTGAAGGCAGGCAAGGAGATAAGACTTGGAAGATAAGTGATGAAAAATTTAATCAGATAGCACAAGTGAGAGATTTTTGCTAAACTAATCCAGGAAGATTCTTGCTAAAACAGGACCAAGTAAGCAAAGGGCAGAGCCAACGATCAGCGCCTTGAGGACCTAAAGAAATTTGACTAGTTTTAAGTCAAGAAAAGTCTTTGTCTTCACCGAAGAAAAAGCAAATGCTTCCTAAAGCTTGGTTTTCCAGTCCTCACTGGAAAAGTACTCTCCAGCAAATTCTTGAGCCTATGTAAACCCAAGTGTTGGCTTCTTAGAAATAAACATGAGTTGTTGTAGACTACAGACTGGTTTTAGATAAAACTACTGTCCAAAATAATGTGCGGGTCTTCTTGCCCTTTTTCCATTTTCCTCCACATTATTTCAGCAGAAACCAAATGTTTTATTGTTCCCTTCTCTAGCTAATCTGCTAGCCATTTCTCAACACTGAGTATACAAAATATGTCCTAAATATTTTGCTCCTCTCTATTCTCACCATCTTAAATTAATTCAATTGTCTTTTGAAAACTGTTGTTTGACTTATCTCTCTACTTCTTTTCTTGTTTCTTCTGCCCACTCCAAAGTTTTCTACTCACTAGTAGGAAAAAGAGCATTTTAAGGCAAAAAATGATCATAAATCCCCCCAAAAAGTTTATTGGACTTCCCATTATCCAAATAGTTCTGACTTTTGATTTTTCAGCTTTACAGTGGTGCAAAACAATGATTATTCAGTAGAAACTGTTATGGTATGGATTTGGAATGTCCCTGAAAACTCATGTGCTAAAGATTTAGTTGCCAGCTGAAGGCCTTTGGAAAGGTGACTGAATGGCGAGAGCTCTATGTCGAGTGGATAAATTCAGTGGTGACATCAGAATTTGATGGCAGTCCTGGGAGGCAATGGAAGTAAGAAGCGGAGCCTAGGTGAAAGGAGTCTATCCTGTGGGCATGATCTCAGGACTCTTTATCTTAGGTTCATAGCAATGTTCCAACCTCTGTAAAGGTTTCATTCTCTAAAACCATGAACCGAAATAAACCTTTCTTCCCTTGAGTTGTTGTTTATGGATGAAGCTAATACAGAAAACTGATACCAAAAGTGAGGTCACTGTTGGAAGTCCACATGATGTTGTGGTTCAGAAGCCTTTGGAACTGGTTTGCAAGAGGAATTTAGAGAATTTTGGAGAAGCAGGCTAGAGAAATTCCAGAAGGCTGTGAATGGTGCTGCATGGGAAATTCTGGTCTGGGTACAGAAAACCAGAATGCTGATAGGAATGCAAGCGGCAAAGACTGTACTCACAAAGTTTCAGTTGAAAATGGCCACTCCTGCTCTCACTCTGTGGTTCCCGTTGTCACAGAGTGAGCAGCTCTAGTCCACTATGCCCTCCTGCCGTGAAGTTTCAGCCTTGCCACAGTGACTCTAAAGTAACGAAACTGCTATTGACTGGAATCTCTGAAACCGTGAGCCAAAATCAACCATTCCTCCTTTAAGTTGTTTGCCTCAGGTACTTTGTAACAGTAACAAAAAGCTAACACAGAAGCCATATTTCAGATTTTGAAGTTAATTTTTGTTTTAGGATTTTTTTCCCCCTAACTGGCTATATGGAGTGCAGACCTCTTCCTCAGTGCTGGGCAGTCGCAGTAATCTGCAGCTCTCAGGCAGTTCTGCAGTCACAAGGGGAAACAGCCAACCCAACACTCAGTGGAGTACTTTTGGCAGTGAATTTTTAACATCGTGTCTTGTGTTTTCACATCCTATCATGTCTACAAAATCTGTACTTGAGATATTTGACACTTTATTTTAAAGTAGGCTTTATTTTGGATGATTTTGTCTGTCTGTAGCATAATGTAAGCCTTCTGAGCCTGCTTAATGTAGGATGGGAATAGCTGTGATGTCCAGTAGGTTAGATGTATTTTCTACTGCGATATTTTCAGCTTACAATGTGTTTATGTTGCGGTTCATATCTAGAAGGCTGCCATAGTCACTTTCTTTACTAGTGAGACACTAAACCTGACACCCACAACATAAAGGAAGAAAGGTTTATTTTGACTCATCTTTTTAGCCCATCGTTGTCCAGCTCCAAGGCAGGAGGGCGTGGTGGAAGGGTCTAGTAGCAGAAAGCTGCTTGCCTCATGGCAACCAGGAAACAGAAAACGAAGGGAGGAGTTGAGAAGAGATATTAATCAATGACATTTCTCCTTTCACCAGACCCTACCTCCTAACTCAAGCCAGCTCTACCAACCCATACTTCAACCACCCTCCCAAATCCCTGCCTATGAGAGCATGAAGCTTTGTGGGAACATCTAGATATAAACCACAAAAAAAAAGTCTCCCAAAAGAGTCATATGTTAAGAGGTAGATGAGGCCACATTATAACTGATTTACTGGTAGTTGGCGGTGCCTGGTTGGAAGTGGATCACTGGGACTGTGACGTGGAAGCATAGCGTTGTCCCCCAGCTCCACCCACCCTCTCTCTAGTCCCTGGCCACCATGATGCGAACAGTTTCCCTCCACACCAGGCCATTTCTGCATTTGAGTCTGAAACTTCTAAAAACTGTGAGCCACATCTCTTTCTTTAAGATGTGGGTGTTGGATATTGTACCTCAGCAGCAGGGAAGTAACTAAGACAGTTCATCAGGTTGTAACCCCATTATAAATCAAGGGGCCTCTATTCTTAGAATACAGTCAAAACTTCTTGCTTGAGTATATAAACATGTATGTGTTTGGGCTGCTGTCCTTCTCCTCAACTTCATCTTACTCCATTCTGCTTTAGTTCATTTTGACTCATCCCACATTGAGGCTTTTGCTTAGGTCTTTGCTCTGCTTACATCGCTTCCATTGATTTGTCTCACCTTTTCTGCTTTTTCTGTGTACCTCAGGGTAAACCTCCCCTCTTAGAAACCTCCCTAAAGCATCTTGTGTTCTTCCATCTCAGCTCTTTATTGTTTTGTTTTTAACTTTTTTTTTTGCTCTTTCTTGGAAACATTTAGCTCTATACATCTAACATGTGTTTAATTTATTCTTCTGTTCTTACTGTCTAGAAAATTGCCTGATGCACGTCTTCAGAAACATCTTAAACAAGAATTTCTAGTAAGTACAACTAGTTTTTAAAATGTACTATCTTTGGTTTTAGACATATGTAACTTTATTTTTCACATATCAGTTTCTCCCCTTAATTTCTCCATCCTTGTTAAAATAAATCCACTAATAGTTTTGTCTGTTAATGAGATAGTATAAATGACATGAATACAAGGAGAAAAGATGTATGCCCAAATAAAACAGTGTTTACAAAATTATCTAAGTGTTGTGGCACAATCTTGCCAACAAATAAAAAGATGATAATGTGGACAGATAAAATGGGAGCCCTGTGTTCATTGCTTATGGCCAGAGTGACTCCAGGCCTCTGCAGATCCTCCTTGTGGCTCAAGAGTGAAATGGACCTGCACCTCCACAGCCTCCGATGTCACTGAGAGTAATCCTGACCCCAGGTCCTGTCTACTGCTGAGCAGCGTCTGCCAGGGTGATGATGAGCAGTGCAGCGCAGCCAGCGTGTGGGTCAGAAGGCTCTAGGAGGCCAGGACAGCTGGCTGAAGCTATTTGGCCTCTGACAGGAAGACTGGCAAGTGCCCAAGACACAGGCTGGATTACCTTCCCTTTCCTAAAATAAATTCAGTGATGATCAGCATTTCTCTGGCGATAATCATTAAATTGGAGCCATGATCATGTCATCAGATACCCATCTCAAGAGGATCCAAATTATGTAGCTGTCATCGCCCAGAAAGGCTCCATCACACATTCTTCATAGCTGGCTTTGAGCACAGAATTCCTAGTTAGCATTTTGTATCTGCTCTTCTCATGCAAGAGCTTACATTATTGATGAAGAGTTTTACATAAGTGAGGAGGAGGTGGGGCAAATGTAGGTGATGGGTGCTGTCATTATAAGGTTAAAATTCATCTGCGACCAGTCTCTTTTTTTAGAATGGAATCTTTGAGTCAATTACAAGAAAGATATCACTGAAGTTGATTTGACTATAAGGTTAATGAATCGGGTTCATATTTCCAATCACTTTTACAAGGAGTAGTCCAGGAACTATTTTCCATGGAAACATTCTTTGTTAGTAAGGAGTAGATACACTAATCTTTCCATTTTTTTCAGTTAGATTTATTCAGATTAATACATTCTAATTACTATTATTCTAGTTCCTTATGTTTGCTTTTTAAGAACTTTTTCATCCTTTATATCTTAGTCAAGGATTTTTCAAAATAAAATGCCACAAATCGAATACAATGATGCATATTTATTCAAATTAATGACAAAATAAGACTCTGAAGAGCCTACTGGAGGTGAAATTAGAGGTCAAATCTTAGCTAGACTGCTATTAAATGAAATCTTAAGTTATTTTCCAAGCACCTGTGTCACTACCAATGTGCTAGATCATCTTTGGGTCTCCCTGAACAACAGTGGGTTTGGGGGAACCTGGGAAATGAGCTTGGAATAGAAACAACGAGACAATCACATTGTTCTGCCAAATATATTGAGAAGAATTTGAAGAGGAGAAACCTAGGAAAATTGAGGAAGAGAGATGAGAGGGAAGAGCGTGAAAGGAAAAGTAGAAATAAATGATGAAATATTACAGGGAAATCCCAAGTAGAAGAGTAGTTAAAAGACTACTATATTGACTTTCTAGGAAGAATATCTACTGTAAAATTTCAAGAATTTTAATCTCTGCAATATGAAATTTCTCCATCTTTTGAGTCTTTAGTAAAGAGTTTTCTCTGTGTGTGTGTGTGTAGAAGGTTCAATTACTTCTGCACTCCATGTATCAAAACAAAGAGAAGGAAGGCTACTTAAAATAGTAAAATGATCCATTATCTGTGTTAATTAAGTGGAAATAACTCACAGTGCCAGAGGCGACCAGAAGGACCCCTGGTAATCCCTCTCTGATGTTATGGTTATTTCTGAATCATACCCAATGTGAAGGAAGACTAAGATAAAGAAATTCTTTCTGTAGTGAAGGTTGGAAAGGTCTGCTGGCCAACAAAAAGAAAGCTATCTCTAGGGCTTTCTCAGCAGCTAAGTACCACAGTATTGGGGGCTGTACAGCACAACATTAAAACTCCTCAGATGTGTAGGTACAAAATAGATCACTGGAAGAAAGAGGACTAATGAGTTCCTGCAATAAGTAAATGATTTTAATAGAAACTGGTAAGGGATATAGGTGGAGAGGATGGAGTAATGGAATAATGACAGCAAAGGACATGAACAGTAATAGGGTGGAGGCGAATGTCTTAGAAACATCTGATGTATCTTCATGAGTTTCTTCGTCTGGAGGAGTTGGGACTTACCTTGACCAATGAAGATACATTCTTTGAGTCTGCTGTATTCAGTGGAGTAAAATATATAGTAAGCCTGTAATGTAAGTTCAGCAATGCAAAGGGACTCTCAGGAATCGACACTTTATATATAGGCCTTTCCAGCCAGAAAGAGTTGCATTATTAGAATCTTCCCAAAAGCTAAACTAGGCTTCTTATTTTGAAGCATTACTTCATAAAAAAAATTGGTTGGCTAGCAAGATATAAAAAGGAGGCAATTCATTAATTGTCATATTTTTTAATAAAAGCATTTTTTCTACTCAGGCAATGAAGCAATAACAACAACAAAACCCAGAGAATTCTTGACACAAAGGGATCAATTCAGTGTTTCGTAATCACTGAGAAATATATGTCCTTGTTATGGTTCTAAGTGATGTTCTTCTCTTCTATCACCATGGAAATTGACATCGAATTATTTTCAGTATATTTTTGAAAAGAGAACTAGTGCCTCTTGCACATAATAGAGGCATTCATACCATTTAATGAAAGTGATCACCATGCTAATGGAAATCTACTGATGATGAATGGTATTTTAAGAAATCTTTCTTTATTCTCTAAAAACAGAATACATTGCTTTGCTTTGTAAGAAAACCTACTCGACAAATCCAAAAGAAGTTATGGGTGGCAGAAAAGCTCGTTCAAGCCCAGTTCTCACTTTCAAGGGAAGGGTAGTGAGATGAAAGATTGCTTTTCAATTTTAGTTTCTTCTCATTCAAAAGGAAAGGAAGATATATATACTGGCTTCATGTGTATCTGAACAGACTAGATAAACTAAGAAATGTTGTGCATAATTGCGATCAAAGGGGAGCTTGTGAAAGGAAAAACAAGATGCCATCAGTTGGCAAAGGGCTAAGGATATGATGCTAGGATTAAGGGCACTAGGATTAAGGGTGGGAGTGCTGCCCACCCTAAGGGCAGGTAGCCTGGATAAGGTGTAAGGGACAGAAAGAGGCTTGTAGGTCTCTTGCTTGCTTGCCTTACTGCCTTCTGCCTGTTGTAAGTGGTTCTTTCTCTGTGATGCCTGTCTGCCAAGCACCCTGCCTTGGGGCCAGCCAACTATGAACTGAAACCTCTACAAATTGTGAGCCAAACAAACCTTTCCCCCTTCAGCTTTGGGTGTCGGCTATTTTGTCTCAGCAATGAGAAAAGTAACTAAGACATCCCCTTTCTCCCAGTCAGTGCCATGCGCTCTGAAAGGGTATGTTTTCATCTAACCTGTGTTTATTTCCAGTGTTTCCTGAAGACTGCTGGATAGGGACTTTCTCATGGGTCACATTTGTATGTATACCTCACCCATTCGCCAATGAATAATCTATTGCTCTGGGTTACAGTTGTGGTCACACCTGCCGCACTGAAACTTCAGATAAGACTGATGATGCAGAAAAAAATCCATTGCGGACGTCCACACTGATGTCAAGACTGGAAAAATAAACCCAGAACCCAGACCGGCAGTCTCGTGAGGTGGCATAGTATATTCAGGGAATCATCTCCTTGTATACATTAAATTGCTTAAAATGGGTCGCGGCTCTTGTGGTCAGGTGGACCTCGCCTTCTATGCAGGCTCCTGGGACATAGAAATTCCAGCATCCCTCCATGAGAGACAAGAAAGCCCTAAGAAATAGATCCCCTGTCTCTGGAACTTTGCCCATCTTACATACACTGCATTTGCTTATTCAATAGCAAAACAGACCATATGGAAGTAATCCAAGCCAAGACCATGTTAACTCAGTTTTAAGCAGAGCTAACTCTAAGGCCTGGCCTACCCACTCTTTACCTCTTTTCTTCTTGATGTGGCCTGCAGGTGAGCTGGCAGAAACGACCACCTCACTTCTCAGCCCTGGAAAGGAGATGGCCACTAGGGCTTATGGCAGCCTCAGCGGCCACCTGTTTTAATGGCAGGACTTCAGGGATGGTCTAGTACTCCTCAGGAATCACATGTTCTAAATTGGAGGGTAAGGGGTGGAAAAAATACTTACAATATGTTTAGAAAAAGAATATGCTAGAAAGAAAAAAATCAATCTAGCATATTTGAGTATATGTCAGAATACAATTTGACTTCCTTTTGTACCTGCAAGGCGACTGGGTCCAGAGGCCTCCACAGATACCAAATCTTCAGACATGCAAGCCCATTGCATAAAATGGTGTGTGTTTCATACAAACTGTGCACAGCCTGTATACTTTAAATCATCTCTAGATTACATGTAATATTAAATGAAATGTAGATGCTATGTAAATATTTGTTACACTGTACTGTATTGTTTAGGGAATAATGACAAAAATGTCTGTATATGTTCAATATAGATAAAATTTATCAAATAATGCCTGATTAAATCCCCACATACAGAACTCATGGAAATGAAGTGCCAGCTATTTCAATGAGCACCTTTGGGAATATTTTAGTGAATGTTCACGTTAAAGTATTAAACTAATGATCTTAAAGACTTTTTGTCACATTTCTCTTTATAGATCTGATCTGACGTAACCTCCATCAGTCAATTTAAAGTTAATAATGTTTTTTCACAAGAAACTCGTAGGAGTAGCAGGTGCTGTTTCAGTTAGGGACGTCCCATTGTGACTGACGTGTACTTCTTTCCAAAGATAAATTCACAGACTGCCACTAATAGAACCATAATGTTTAGAAAGTTCCTGTGAGGACTTTTTCTCTAAGGAGACCAGCTATCTGATACTGCTACTAAAAACAAAATTAAACCCACCCATTGAATGCATTTCAAGTGAGGTAGTGGATGTTCAATAGTCTCTAAATGCTGTCAATCATTTCTGCCTGAAATAGAATTCTTCCAAAGCACCAAAACAACCACTTCCTTCTAAACAGACGGCAGTTGTGGGTAAAAAGTGGTGAGGGTGGTAAAGAGGCAAGCTCTGCCAAGACATTTAACTTGGAAAAATACACAGAAAAGAGTAGACTCATAGGCAGAGGCTGAAGCCAATGTAGGCAATATAATTAGTTCTTAACTGAGGTAGAAAATAAAGGGACAATAAAAAAAGCCATTGGAGCTAGCTTCTACATCTCTCATGCAATGACAGTTATTCTATTTTCTCATATTTAAAACATTGCAATTAAAATAACCTAGAGAAGTTAGCAATTGTGATTTTTGCAATTACACACACACACACACACACACACACACACACACACACACCAGTTCTCAACTCTAGGAAAGTGTAAAGAAGAAGGAAGGAACTCTCCCTGCCATCTACCTCACGCCCAGCCTGCACACCTTCCACAGATAGAGTAGCTTTGTTTCTGTGGATGAGACACACAGGGCTCTGGCTGCAACCTGGAGTCCAGACTCACCGAGCAGGAGAGCCTGGATTCAGAAAAGGGCTTGTGGTATTTCCACTACTCCTTCCTGAAATGTCTAGCTATCTATTCACTTTGGCCCTACATACTGTCACTAATATCTGTAAATTCCACTTGGGTCTATAAATCCAGGAAGTAAGAGTGTGATATCAGCATACTGTGAAATGAAAAGAACAGTAGTGCCTTTCCTTTGCATGTCTATCCAAAGTTTGCTAATGTCTTAAACATATACCGTATTGTTCCTTTACCAATTCATTACCTTCAAGAACATTTAGGGAGCATTTCGGGTTCATATCTTATGATATATAATTTTTAAATGGAAAAGATAAGATTCTGAGAATTAAGATCTATGGCTAGAATAGAATAGAGAAGAATGAATATGATTTCTCTAAGTCTAGTATGTCTCAGACTTAGAGAACATGACTGTCTCAATCTCCCTAGAGATTTATCAATTGATTCACTCTACGGATATTTCAGAGGGCTTGTTGTACGTTATGCCCTGCACTCAGTGTTGATGTTATGAGGAGTAACCAAATATACCTCGGACTATCATGGTACATGGCTAACAGGGAACAGATAAATTATGCACTCTGAAATGTAGTGTGAAGGGATTTCTATAGTCCTGGTAGAGCACAGAACAGCTGGGGATGAGGGTGGAGGTATCTGATCTGTTTATGGGAGTCAGGGTAGGAATTCCTGGGAAAATGATATTTGAGATAAAATCTGAAGAATATATACAAATTGATGAAATGAATGGAGAAGATTGAATTCAGAGGAAAAAAACAATAGCAAAGACTTTGAGGATCAAGAGAATATGGTGAGGTTAAAAAATTAAATACACATCTGTTGTGGATATAGTTCAAAATACGAGGAGGTATGTGATGAGAGATGAAGCTAGAGAGGCAGTTGACACCAGCTCACTCATGGACTCAGGACATGTGTCTTAGCTCAGGTGGCTGTAACAGTGGAGTGACATAGCAATATACACTTCTTGCAGTGCTAGAGATGGGACTATAGGGAGGTGGTTTATCATGGTGAGAGGATGTGGGAAAGCAAACCCCTCACCTCATGGCTAGGAAGGAAAAAGGAAAAAGGAAGAGGCCGGTGAGCCACAATTGCTTTGGAGGGCACAGAGTCAATAACCTAAAAGCCTCCCGCAAGGCTCCATCTCCTATGGATTCCACTACCTCCCAAGAGAACCTTTGGTACTGGGCCTTTAAAACGTGGACCTTTAGGAGACACTAATCAAACCACAGCAAGTTCTGACAAATGATTTTTGTTGTCTATAGAAGTAATCACGTACATTTTCCTGTAAGGTGTATTATAATGCATCTTACAGGAAATATGCACCTAGTCATGATATAATATACTATTTTTATGAGGATGTTAGATTCTGTTGCTAATTTATTTAAGTCTTTGCAGAGCTATTCATAGGTGAGATTACACTGTAGTATATATTCTATATTCTTTGTCAGCTTCAGTGTTGTTGTAAATTTGACTCATAAAAAGAAGTAGATTTTCCTACTTTCGTAATGCCCTAGAATGATGAAACAGACTTGAAAATACCTCAGTCTGTGAGGTTTGGGAGCACTGTGCCGTGATGTCATCTCTCTTCAGGTGCATTTTCATAGAGTGATTCTTTAACAACTTTCATTAGCTCATATGGAAATGTGTCAGCAGAGAATTTCTGTCTCCATTGGAGTCAATTTCGGTAAATGACACTTTTCCAGAAAGTTAAATATTTCACAAAGATTTTCAAGTGTACTTCACAGATTGGTGCAAAGAAGTCTATTTTTCAGAAAAAAAAAAGTGGCCTCTTTTTATGGCTATTTAAGCATTCTCATCTCATGAATTTTTCATTTTTTCTTTGATAAAAGTCAGATTTGTTAGGAATTCATCTATTTTGTAATTTCCCTTCAAAGGCCAAGTCTTTGGATTAATTCATTCATTAATTTACTGGCGGTTTTGGGATGGGGGTGCTGTTAGATTTTTCTAACTAATCAGTTCCTGTCATGGTCATATCTCCTCCTTCACATTCTTTTCTTGAGTTTGAGATCGCTGAAATTTCTGGTACAAATGTGGACAGAAGTATGCAATTCTTGTTACTATTGTCGTGTACTAAGCTACCCCAAGCTTCCTGGGAAGGAAGAATCATTTAATTTTGCTTATGGAGTCCTGTATCAAAAATATAGAAAGAGCACAGCAGAGATTTCCCATAATGTTCAGGCCACAGCTGGAAAGACTTGAAGACAGGAAGATAACCCAATAGCAAGGCCAGGAAAGCTCAAACGTTTTCTCACATGTCTGTTGCCTGCGCAGAGATGGCCAGGATCACCAAATGAAACAGAGAGCCTTCTCCATAGCTCACCACGTGGCTGGCTCCTTTGTAGCACTACAAATTTATGACAGACTTCTTACTTGGTGACTCAAGTGCAGATGTTTTGGCAAACAAGGTAGAATTGGCATCATTCATCACTCACTCTCAGAAGTAACTCAGACTCAAATCTACCTGGTATTATTTGTACTTTGCAGGTGAAGCCAATAATGAAAGATCAGAAAGTCCCAGAAGAGAGTAGAGGTTCTGCAACTTGGATGTACCATCAGAATCCCCTGGAAGATTTGTTGAAACATAGATTGTAGTTGGGCCCCACTTCCAGAGTTTCTGATTTAATAAAAAAGTGTTTGAGATTCTGGGGTGGAGCCTGAAATTTGCATCTCTATCAGATCACGTTTTATAACTGCTGCTTCTTTGTGGACCTCACTAGGTGAGTCATTGGGATAGAGACAGAGGAAAAGGGGGCTGAGATAGAGCTCTGAAGAGATCCAAGGGAAAGAACAAAGCAATTGATTTTACCAATAATGAGCATGTAAGGAGACAGAGTCACAGAAGCCAAAAGGAGAGAGTGTTTCAAAAGAGGTCAAAAAGGGAGGGTTAATTCCATTACCAAAACCTCATTATCCTTCTTTCATCTTATTGCTCTGAGAGTATCTAATTTAATTCACATCGGAAGATAGAATTTGCTTTTATTTTATTTTGACCTGAATTCTATATGTGGACCCTTCTTGTGACAGAAACATTTCAAAGTCAAATTTATTAGACTCAAATGTATAAATTAAATAGTATGTCCTAGGTACAGAGATTGAAATCTGTTTTCCTACTCTGACAAAGGGCAGTAATAACCCATTAATTCTTAGGTTCAAAGATTGTGTCTGCATTACATAATGTGACATTACACTTGCACTCAATTCTGAGTATTCTTGATTCCCTACGAATCCATGTAAAACAATACAAGTAGTCAAGGTAACATTCTGAGTAAAAATTAATCAAGGAATTGCCTGGCCTTCCCACTCAGTATCCACTCCTGCTTATTTTCTGTCTCCATTCAATTTTGGGCTGAAACATAGAGCCCACTGTAAGCAAAGGTAATGAACTGCTCTTTGCTTGGCAGAACAGAAGGAGTCGCTGCATGTGGGAAGTGTTGTGTCTGCCATTTGAAGGGCTCTTATTGGTTTAAAAATACAGAAGAGAAAACCAAAGAGATAACGATAATATCAATAAAAGATGCAATGCCAACACATTTAATTATAAAATGTCTCTACTCAAAGTTTAGAATTTATGCTTTCTACATGGAATAGAACTTACTATGTTCTCAAAATGAATAGAAAAGGAAGACACAACCAGGTGAAATAGAACAGTCACACACTTGCATCCTGGCGTGGTTTCTAAATGTTCTCTTGTATCCTCTTCTTTCGTGTGGTATTGAGATCTGGCAAGATGGTGGAGTGGTGAACAGCAGAGAGACAGACTCTCCAGGATTTGTTGTTCAGATGCTGGAATATAGCAACATGAGGAAGAGAAGAAGGAGGGCAGTGGGTTCCCAGGACTCAGAAAGGATCTGAAGCGAGAAATGAAACCCACGGGACAGCAAAAAGAGAGACCTTAGGACAGAGGATGGAGGCAGCAGATGGCACTTTCTCCAGAGCCCCGGCTTGCGGCCAGGGAGAGGTGGCTCAAGCCTACAGACCCTCGGTGACTACTAGAGACCTCAGAGGCCTTCACCAAAAGACACACCAGTGGAACAGAGTGGCGGACACAGCAGACTGCAGTGACTGGTGAGTAATTTGTGTTCAGAGTCCCTCATGAGAGGGCAATCGGCTGGTTGCCATCTTGGAAAGAGGTCGACTGAGCTCAAAACCTGAGAAGCTGCCAGCAACGGCTCGCTGGGCCGGGGCACAGTGGAGCTGAGTTCAAGCTCAAGTTAGCAAGAACTCAAGGAGCCAAGTCCAGGCTGGAGGGAGACACACGGTGTGTCTCTAGCTGAACAAATCAGGTTTCATCCTCACAGCCAGAGAGCAGACTGAACTTTAGTGGAAATGGCGAAGCCTGGATGTTGAAGCCAAATGGGATTACCCACTACCCGGCCGTGAATCTACTGCTGGGATTAATCAACACAGACCAAGGCCTACCTCCTCTGTCTGCAGTGACAGCCTGGAAGCAGACTTCTTTGTTGCTGTTGTTGTTGCTGGGTTTTTCCTTTTTCTCTTTCTTTTTTTCCTTGTTTTTATATGAACGTGAAATTTGTTTCTAGTTTTTTTGTTGTTATTGTTTTGTTCTGTCCTTGTTTTTATTTCTTCCTTCTTTCACTTCTTTCTTCTTTACTAGCTTCTCAAAGCTTACATAATCTTCTCCTGTCCTCCAACCCTGCTTCTCATCTCTTCCTCTTCTTCTATTTCTCTATTTTTCCCCTAATTCTTTCTGAATCTTCTCCCCTGAGGGTAAAACTCACCATATTGATGGTATACTTACTGAACACAAGTTTCTGATTTATTTTAGATATTGTTATATAACCACAAATGTAGTACATATGGTTAAAGGTGGCAAATTAAGTTACCACAGCTTGTCATTTTCCAGGCTGTGTTTGATGCTATTGTTATTACTGATTATACTACTGTAGCCGAGGTGACAGAATTGTTCTAATCAGTTGTTCATCCATGTATGCCAAGACTGAGTTTGCCTGAGGGTGATAAACAACACTATAGGCCAGGGCCAAAACCCAGGGGCTGGCCAAATAAACAGCAACTTCTCAGCCTCAACAAATTGAAGAGGTAGGATCTTGCAACAGACTCAAAACCCAAAAACCAGCTACACCTGGAATACATCTTGGAGGAAATAGTCATGTGGTATTAAGGAATGTAATTGCTATGATGCATACAATTGAGAATTATTCCATCCAGAATCTCATTTGACTCCTATTCTTACCTGCATTTCTAAAGGAAGATTAGGATACAGTGTGAGGTGTATTACAGTGCCTAATGATCAGGCTTTATCCACTATACTAATTCTAAACTGTTTTCTTTGTTTGTAATACTCCCGTTTAGATTGGCTGGTAAGCTAATTTATATTTTATTAGTAGTAGTAGTACGAGTAGTAGTAGTACTGAAGATTAGACCAAGGGCCTTCAACACTGAGTTATATCCTCAGAATTTTTTTAATTTTTAATTTTGAGACAGGGTCACACACAGTTGCTAAATTGCCCATGATGGGCTTGAATTTAAGATCTTCCTGCCTCAGCTTCCCTGAGTGTTAGGATTACAGGCATGCACCAACACATACTGTTAATTTATTTTAATAAAAAAATCCATTCCAATCTCCACAAGGGAAGTTGGTTTAGGGGCAGAAACTGTGATAAGTAAAGCAGAAGACCACTGGATGATGTTCTCCTGATTAGTGGTCGGTGATTCGCTCACCATCGTGATGGAATCCATACCACATAGCACTGGCAGGATACTAACGAGAACGAGGAGTTTTAATACCCAGCCTGCCCTCCTCAGGGTACCTCAGGAGCTCCTGTGGTGTAGGACATGCATGTGGTGTGACTGTCGCTGCTTGCTGTGGAGAGGGAGCCAGAAGGGGGAGTACTGGGAGCTGGAGGCCAATGGCGGAGAAGCAAGGTGAACAGACCCGTCTGGGTTAGTAAGGGCAGTGAGGGTTAATCCAAGGTTGGAAATGAGATTTACTTACCTGTTAATAAATACAAGAAGATTAAGAAGAGTTAGCTACTAGTATATAAATGATTGAATAATAATAAAGGCAAAGGCTTTTTAACAAAGGCTTTTGAAAAATTTCAATAGTAATATTTCTCAGTTAGACTGACCTGTACAGTTTTCTTTATGCCACTACTTTTTTTTCTTTCTCTTTAAAAATAATATATCGTAATTGTTGTTTGTTTCCTAGATGTTGCACACAAGATTGGCAGGGCAAGCACTTTTGTGTTAGCAAAGGAGCGTGCTGTGCGGTTTTCTATCCGCAGCATGTATTTGTGCAGTTACTGAATTCTTACATGAAGGCAGCAAGCAGATAAACAAGTAGCTATAGAGGTCCCAAGAGAAAGAATGAGATCGGGATTGTCTTAATGTTCCCAAGTACAACATAAAAAAGAGTTTTCAGACTCCCAGACCATTTCATCCACTTTATAAAAGCAATAAGGTAGACATAGATATGCTCATTTCTGTTTCAATAATAGTATGTGTCAGGATCACTTTGCATGAAGGTTAGCAGAATCATTCATCATTACAGCTGAACTGCAAATTTTCTTCTTCAGCATTGATAGATTTTTATTTTAACCTCAGAAGATCCTCAAGGGACTCTATTAGGGACATTGTCATTTTTTATTCTGCTCTGTCACTTCACTTTTGTAAACTTTGATGTACGCAGACAACACATTCTGGCTAGGGAAATTTAATTAGGTAAGTCTACAAATTAATTGTTGCAATTAGACCGCTTCTAACTGCCTTGTGTTATGAATTTATTTATGCGGTAATTATGATCAGATGTCTGGGATAAAAGCCTACAGAGCTAAAGATGCTACCTTTCAGGTGTAGGCACAGCACCATACTTTAATTAGCCACAAAAAATAAAAGCATGAACTTTACATGGGAGAAGACGAAAGAAAGAAAAACTTGCCTTCATGATCATACTTGCGTACAGAATTTTGAAGAGCAACTTGATAACAAACCCTTAAAAGGATTGTTTTTATGTCTGTTGGCAAAATTCAAAATGTTAGACATTATATAAATCACTACAAAACAATTTACCGGCACATAAACTAGATGGAAAACACAAACTATCAGTCAATCTTATAAAAGGCATCTAGTTTTATTTGTTCATGGTAATGATTACAAAGAGCATATTTGAAGAAATTGATGATTTTTTCAGTAAATTTTGTTTTTGATCTGTAAGATTGTTTACCATGGCGAATTTTATGGGTAACTTCTCTGAGGAAATAGCAATGACTCTTTTACTGTTTTCTAAAATACTTTCTCTGCAACAAAGGGATCATTGTAGCCTATAGTAGAGAAGACAAAGCTAATACATACCGTACTATTGTTTGACAGGAAGACAGCCTGAAGAGACCAATGCTGGTAGAGACAGAAGGTGAAGAACAGAAGTTCGAAAGTCAAACAGCCAGGTGAGAAGGAATCATTGGTAGAATATAAGTTGGAGTAATCTTCCTGAAGAGCAGCTTTGAAAGTGGTTTCCAGTTACTTCAGAATATTCATTATTTTTGACCCAATAATTTAAAAAACGAGCTTTGATCTTAAACAAAAAATACCCAATTTAAAAACAGCTCTATGTACAAAGTTACTCAACCCATTATCCACACGAGTAACCTCCAAATATTAGCAACTTATATAATAATCATTATTGCATATTGAAAAATGGGAGTAAGCACTTCTTCAGTTTTGTTATTACTACATTAACTTAGTAAATATTTATTAATCACCTACTGTGTTTTTTTTTTTGCATTGGGGACATCAACATAAAAAATCCTTCTCTTAAAGAGATTATATTCCTTTGCGGGAAGATGTATAATAAACATGTTTAGAAGTAAGTATTTTAAGTTGAGATTCATTTCAACTAGTAAGAAGAACATTAGGCTATGAGGGGCACTGAGAGGAACTGATCACGTGTGGAGTGCTCTGTTTTGGAAGAATAGTCCGGAAAGGCCTCTCTGAGACGGTGGACTTTTGATGCGAGACCTGAATTAGTGTTAAACTATCCAATATTCAAAAGAAAAAGGTTAGCAGATATTTCATCAGATATTATGCATGATATTGACTTCTTAGTATTTAACACACACATCCAAAGCTCATGCTGTACAAAATAAAAATCCAAAAGATTAAATATTTAATATATTTAAAGTATAAAATATGTAAACATTATGACAACAATTAACAAATACATTCATAAAGTCAAAGGCCAAATGAGCATTGTTATTCTAGTATAAGTTGTTCACTGATAAAATTCTTAGAAGAAAGTTATTTCTAAAGAATACTGTAAACACTACAAATAGGATAAAAAATAAACACTACCGAGAGAAGACATTTTAGTTAATCAAAAATTTCAAATAACTTTATTTAATCTATTACTCTAAAAACTATAATAATTCTGTCACGGGTTTATAGCAAAGGTCACTGTATGCTGAATTTTTTTAAACTGGATTCTCTGAATTTTATTAAAATTTCTTAAATTTTAGAAACTACCTTTCAGTAATATGACGATCTTTAAAATTAAATTTATTCCAGCTGTCCATTAATGAAAAGGAGAGAGTGAAGGGGTAATATGGTAACTCCAAATATTTTTATATGACTGTTTCTAATAATTTCATCTCTTAATAGAAATCTTAAAAAACATCTTTTAGAAAACCTACTTACATGTTTATTTTGGTATTATTAAAGGGACTTAAAGTAGTATTTTTGATAGATAACTGTAGTTTTTGTTTCAAAAAAATACTAGCAGTATATCATTTCTTGAGTTGTATCATGAAGAGATAAAACTGCATCAGTAGCAATGCTCTTTTTTTATTTTTTTTTATTATTTTTACCAAGAACATGTATTGGTACATTGTATACATAATGATCATAATCAACATGGTTATTTTGTACCTGTACATGATACATCTTGGCTTTCCCCCCTCTTCCCCCCCTTCCCCTCCCCTCCCTTCCATTCACCCACCCCTCCCTATTTGCAACAAGTGTAGCTACACTTTACCATTTTTTCCCCTTTCATCTTACTTTTCTTTTAACCTTCTTCTTTATCCCTCTTTTCCCTAGCTAGTTCTCTCTTTTGAATACTATCTCTCTTTTTTTTAAACAAAGTATCTATTCTTGTATCTCCATTGCACTTATTCAAAATATCTTCAAGCTAAAGTCAAAATTGTAATTGCAGTAAAACTCTGTGATACCTCAATATGTTGTCCGCTCTGCAGAGTGGACCACTCCAGATGTGTACATCAGGCTTTGTTTTGTCTTTTCACATAAGTTTGACAATTGATTATTAATCAAAATATCAATGATTTTAATTTCAGATTATTTTTATTGGCACAATAACAGTGTAGCACTCATAAGACAGCCAAATTTTACATTCAAGAAGTAAAGCAACAGTAGATATAATATAATCCTGGAATATCAAAAATTAGCATAGTCATAAATTGAATAATGCTATTTTAATTGACAATGAACCATATATACAAGGCTTCTCCCGTACAATTTTAATGGAGCTGAAAACTTGTTATCACCGGACCTCACAGTCATCAAATATCACAATACAACTCCTTATTCACATGTTTGTGATAATGCTGATATAAACAAACCTACCACACTGTCAGTTTTTAAAAAATTATCATATACAGTTATGTACAATACATAATGTTTCATAATGATAACATATGATTATGCTCTAGGTCTTTGTATGCATTATACGTGCTATAATTTCTGTCATTATTTTGGAGTGTGCTACTACCATTAAAATAAAAGTTTTCTGTGAAACAGTCTGTCATGTTATCCCAGCAGCAGCCCCATATTCCGCAAAGTTACTGGGACTTTTGACTGTATCATTTTCTCTTGTGCTTGTTTAATCTCATGTTACTTTGTTCATCACTGATCCTAAATATGCAAAGTCCACTGCTCATGTTTCTAGCAAGAGGCCACACAGAGTAAGGACAAATGTTCCCAAAGGCTTGTGAAAAAAGAGCATGGAATTGGGATTTTCAATGGGAGGCAGGAGGCGGGAGACCAGCCAGGGCAGGGCTGATGGGCTTCATGTTTGGATGCTATTCCAGGCCTCGTCTCTGCACACAGTTTATAATACCACTAAAATATGCTAATAATGTGATATGAAGTTGAAACAAGGGTATCATTTTTACAACATGATGCTATGACTTTTAAAAAAGGCAAATAATTTTAAAGATAAGTGATATTAAACTAAAATACCAATACATTTCTACAAGTAGAAGGTTATGTATATTCATAACTACTTTTCTCCCATTAAAATCTTATTTTGATCAGTGTGTATATTTTAATAATGGAAACAAACTCTTTGAAGATACCCATGCCCCTTTTCTCAACCTACCTGGGGAACCTTCAGCCAACCCTGCCCACCCCCGTTGGAGCCCCTTTACTAATACCTTCCCTTGAGGAAACTAAGTAGAAATTGCAGAAGAAGGAAGATGAAGCTACATAAAGCGCCCCAGTCAGCTTGCTGGGCCAGCTCTCCTCCGGCTGTGTTCACTGAGTGTCCTCTGCACAGACCACTCTAGGATACCATGCTGGGCACTGCAGGAAAGGTCAGTGCTCTTCAGCTCTTGGGACAGAGGAACATAGTCCCTTTTTGGAAATTCCTAAAACATATTCACATACATAAATTGTTGAAAAATCCAGGAACAAAGGAGCACTGTGGAATTTCAGGTAACTCAGTTTTTCACGAACTTTTCTTATCCAGAGAAAACTGCTGATTTTCTTTCAAAAAACTTTGAAGACCATTACCCAGGGGAGAGGCCTTACCTTGCTGAAACCAACCTCTGTATTTGGCCTGTGAGATATAACTGGGTAGAGAAAAAGAGGTTGCTCAAGCACATTGGCTTGATCAGTGATGAAGGTAGGTAGGTTCTAAAACTAGATCTTTACCCTTAGCTTCTTAATATTCTAACGGGTATCCAGATTTAAACCGATGGAAATCTTTAAAGTGAATCACCCCTTCTCAATACCAAAAACTCAGAACAATATTAGAAGTAGGAGACAAGGGCGTGGATTCCATCAAGGACAATGGAAAGAGGGGATGGAAGAGTAATGGCATCAGGGTGTGCTTTAGTCACCAGTCATCAACAAATGCTTTTCTTTTCCTCTCAATTTCCCTGAAGTTATAACCCTCCCTTCACCATCCATCCAAATTTGGTTAAGCTTCACAGGTTGTAGGGATGTTTACATTGCCCTTCATAATGTCAGTGAGTCACCATCAATCCCCCGTTGTCCTCTGGTCTTCGCCATCTGTTTTCTCTCCCTGGAGCTGTGCTCCACCCCATCTCAGCCCCCACACACGTCCTTGCATTTTAATACACGGAGGAACACTCAGCTCTCCTTGCTTTGAAGCAGGGCTCACACTGTCGTTTACTCATACTTTGTTAGTTAAGGGTGTGGAAAAACTCCTGGGCAAAGATAATATACACAGCAGAAATTGAGGTCACAGAAAAATAAGTAATAAGCATTGTGGAACAGCCAGTTCAGAATCGCGCATTAGAGTGGTTATGGCTGAGAGAATTTACACTAAAACTCATTGGCCAAGAACGTACAAGACAATCTGCTGTTGCTTAGATTCTTCAGCTCACAGCAAGAGACAGCACTAGAAGCATGCGGGCTGGAGACCGTGCATAAGTATGTGCTGGAAGGGACTGCTTTGCCTGTATGCGGCAGAAAATCATTCAGAGACGAGATCTGTACTGAATGAGCACTGTGCAGTATGAGCTGAAATGGGGTCTGCTCATCCAGCAACGTGGCTTCTATGGCGGGATGTTTCCAAGGCTGATCTTGTTCTCCCCCTTCCTTCATAGAAACTCAGCTCTTGATCAGAAGGAAGCACGATCTGGATGAAATGTAGTGTATAACGTCATATGTATCTGGTCTAAGTTAGACACTGTGATCCCAGGAATGAAAACATCGTAGCTGGCCAGAGTATTGACAGAAGGTCTTCAGTTGAGAGAGCGCCACGTTGGTCAGGGAGATGAGATCCAGCTGTGCGCCCTGCAAGCTGTCAGTTACTGTGGCCGGCCTCGGGTTTCTCCTCCATAAAATCTGAGCAGCTGAAGTGCTGGCCACCTCTCACTGAGCTATTGCTAGGGTGAAGTGTTGTGTCAGTGTTTTTGAAATGTAGAAGGCAATGGCATGCACCAAATAACTTTAAAGGAGTAAAAACAAGTAATTAAATATTGTTTAACATGCTTTAAACAATACCCGTAGTCCACATGAATGTGCCAAAATGTAGTTTTTGCTCAGTTTGATTTTATTTTTTCAGAATTCTACAAGGGTTTTTGACTTATGTTTCTATATTGACAGATATCTGTGAATAATTTCTTAGAACAAATTAATAGACACGAAAGGGCTGTATTATGAGGCACCCAGTAATGAACAACAGTAGATGTTTTTCACACCAACACTGAAAATTTGGGACTTTTCATTGGTTTATATAAAATTCATATATTTTTCTTCTAATTGAATTATTAGCAATACTTTAATTTTTCCCATCTATTGTTCATTGCATTTCATTTCTATGCAGTGCCCTTTTTTGGTGACGTTTGTCTTAACGTCCATTATTCTTTTTTTGTTGTTGTTGTTGTTTTTTTTTTTTTTTTTTTGGTGGTGCCGGGGATCGAACTCAGGCCCTTGTGCTTGCAAGGCAAGCACTCTAATCACTGAGCTAAATCCCCAGCCCCCACGTCCATTATTCTTTAAGAGCTATTTAGAGTTGTAAATAGAAACATATTATTTTTTCCAATTTAAAATATTTCTGGGGTTTTTGCCCTGTTGGAAACATCTTTGTAATATTCGGAAGTAGTTGTGCATGTGTATATTTGTATGTGTACATACAGAGTCATGTGTATTTAAGGTACTTAACATCTATCATTCTTTATTGTAATTTCTACCTTTTTTGTGTGCTTATAATCTTCCCACCCAGAATCACATATACAAGCACCCACATTTTCTTTCCGTAAATGGTTTTGCAATTTCACATTTCATATTCAAATGTCAAACCCATGTGGAATTTATGTTGGATGTGATGTGAGTCAGGCATCTAGCGTTACTTACTTCCGAGTATTCTTGGCTCTCGTTTAATTCTCACATTTTCCTGAAGCCACCCAGAGAAGGCGTTGCGTCATTCATTGCACTATTTCGTTTCTATTATGATTTGTAGTGGAACTGAGGATGCTGATGAAAGTGTTATCAAGTGGGCAGCAGGCGACCTCGCTCGGGAGACTCTCGTGTGTTTCTTGTGACCTGCAGACTCGCATGGACTGCAGCCATCAACAGAAGGCTTTAAAGAACATTTGGTGTTGTTTTGCATTCCAAAAAAATTTTTATAATTCAGATGTAGTTTATGTCTAGGAAAAATAAAAACTGGCATGATTTTCAAATCTAAATAGGGAAGTAACTAACTGTAATTCTTTGACTGCATGTAAGAAAATACTGGAATTTCTTTCTAACATGTCAAACTGCAGCTCTGACATGACGCATGCCTGTCACACAGCCGCTCTGAGGGTACGTGGCCACCTACATTCTGTGTCCGGGGCTGCATGCTGTCTAAATATCCAAGGGAAAAAAATGGAAGTTTGGCTTAGTGCCTTGATGCCTTAATGATGTAATTTCAGGCAACTGGATACATGTGTTAAAACCTTTGGGCTCAATTGAGGGTCTTATTCTTATTTGCCCCACACAGAATGGTTGAGAGGAAGTTGGTAAGTTCAGTGTGATAGGTGAAGAAATCAACTAGTTTCCTGATGATTGAGAAAGATCCCTCCACAGGTATGCGTGAGGCTATGATAAAAATACATCCTGTGGAATTAGGCTCCGGAAGTTATGTTTAAGTGTGTGATTGCAAAAAAGAATCTTACCCACGCTGACAGAACTTTAATTCTATTTTCTAAATTTATGTTTTAGAAAAGAAAAGAAAAATAATCTTTTTGAGTCTATGGATTCCATCTATTTTAAAACAACTGGAAATATACTCTGTGACCTTTTTAAAATCCATACTAAATTCATAACATTTTTCATTCAGTACAGATTATTTGCATTTTTGCTCATCATTATTTAAGTAATAAATTTCTAATGGTTTTATAGTTCACACAGAATGGTCATTTACATCTATTATTTCTGAAGCTGAGCTTTGTGCTCACATAGACAAAATAACTTAAAAGATATTATGAAGGGTAACTCTCAAATTCTTTACCATAGTCAACGGAATTTTCTCTGCTCACAACATTGATTCTAGAACGTGTTTCTACTCATTAACATCCAAACCTATTATTTGATGGAAATAGTATTTTCACACATAATATCACCACATCATGCTAATCCGATCCTTTTGCCAACTCCATAATGGAAAGCAAGCAAGACCCACTTGGAATTAGAGAATTTGTTAGCTCTGATGGAAGGAATATTTGGAAACTATGAGAAAATTGGAGTGCAGTTCTTAGCAGAAGGGAGCACAGGGCAAGTAAAGGTCTGGGAAATATTTCTTAATTTGATTTAGACCAACAGATGCCTGTTCTGTGGTCATGTAAAATCTCCCTGTAGTTCACAGGCACATTTCCTTATAGTGGCTTTCAAATATTTTTACTCATATAACCCTTGACAATTTTTAAACGTTGTGCTTCTATCTTATTTTTAGTGTCTCTAAAATTTTCCAACATGAGTTTAAAGAAGTTAATTTTTAAAATATTATTTACAGAAATAAAAATAAACTTAGTTAAGTAAAATATAATAATAATCTACTGAGGTGAAATAAATATTTTATGTTTTGATAAAAATAGGTTTTTCACTATCTTATTAAATAGCATATGACAATTAAAATAAGTCTTAACTACTTTAATATCCATGGAATTTGAGAAAAAAAATCATGTAAAAATTTTATTAATTTTTTTTCCAGTGGGTTCTTGGAAAATGTAGTAGTTTTCTGGAAATGTTCAGAAAACATTATTGTTATCTTTTTAAAATCTTATCATGGCCTATATTGCTTAGGGTTTTTTTCTGAATTCAGAACACACTAATATAGGGCAAACCTCAAACAGATATGAGTAACTGAAAAAGATAGCTGTATAAGTTTAAGACACTTTAATCAATGACAGGATTATTGCTATCATCAGTATTTCAAATTACGCCTATGTCAATATCCAGAAAGTTTGAATGGGCCAGAAATAACTGGTACAATTTGGAAAAATATAATGTTTTCCTTTCTTTTCTAAAATGGAGAGATGGCTAGTATGAATACATTCTCTTTGCAGGCTTATTTACTTCGAGGTACATATGGAAGTTGAAAATCTTCAAATTAGTGACCATAAAACAGTCTCTATAGAAATACTCTGTGAAATGTCTTTCCCATACTTTCAGAGTTTATGCACTTGTTTCCAGACCCCCGTTTGATGGTGGGTTTTTAAAATCCATTGGCAAACAAATTAACTAATAACAGCAGTGTTAACCACAGAGTTAAATTTGGGAACCTAGCCAAAGGTCAATGCCAAAGGACTGAATGTGTGTTTCTCAAATGAAATAGAAGAGCCCAAAATTCTTTGCTGAAGATTGAGCATCAAAGAAAACATTTTCGTGAGGAGAGAAAGGACAGAAGAGTGGTGAGGAGATGGATGATTTGTTTTTCCTCCTCTTCATATGTCATCCATTCACTCCTCTTGTATTTTTCCTCTAGAGGCTCAGCCACTCCCCCCAATCTTTAAATGGAGTTAATAGTACTCTAACTGAGGGAGAAAGCTAGTAATCCATGTCACCAATCAAACCCTTGTATGATTGGACACGTGATCAATCAGAGCTACCAAGTCACAGTGATATTTTTACTGAGTATTTTGAAGAAACTCTTGTTCTTTACTTCCACATCTAAATCCCTGAGCATGTGGACTAAGAACTACTGACAACTTGAAAACACAAACCAACAGAGAGGCATTGTCCAAAGCAGAGAACAAGAAACTAGGGCTGATTATATTGCATGAGCTGTGTGCTTTGCACCAAACTTCACCCATCCCACTGTTTGCATCTAAAATACTCATTTTTGGTTTGCATCTAGAATATTCATTCTTGAAAACTATTCAATTGTTTTTTCTTTATCAAATAAATTTGAGCTTGGGCTCTCTGTTACCTGGGATGAACACACGCAAACAGTGTTTCTATTTTCTAAAATTGAATGTAAAAACTGTATACAGTGCCGTGTTACTTTTCTTTCCAAAAGATTTATAGCTGTGTTGTAGTGGACATTGTTAGACAGTTACATCTGTCTGCTCTAAATGATTAATCTCTTTTCAACACAATTAATTAATACTCATAGTGTATGTCTTAGTTACTTCCTCATTGTTGGGAAAAATACCTCACACAAGTTAAAGGAGGAAAGATTTATTTTAGTTCATAGTTTATAGAGATTTTAGTCCATAGTTGGCTGCTCCAAGGCATGGCAGCATGGCAGAGGGGCATAGCAGGAGAGAAACAGTCCATGGCAGGGCAGACAGGAAGCAGCAGCCTCCCTTCCCCTTTAGATTCTATCCAGGCTACAAGACTATTGGTTGGTGCCACACACACCCAGAGTGGAGCTTCCATTTTCATGTGGTAAATCCATTCAGCCACATGCAGAACTATGCTAAACCAATCAATGGGCTAATCTAGTATCACACACCCATGATCCAGCCATCTCTCAAAAACCTCACCTATGAGCACATAAGGCTTTGTGTGGATATCTAGATAACATTGTATATGCATATATGCATTCGTGTGTACTTGTACATACCTGTACAAATAAATATATGTGTCATTCATTAACTTGTTCTTTTTGGGAAGCAATTAACTATTAATTACACAAAGTGACACACATCTCAGACCAATTTTTTAAAAAATACAAGTTTTTAAGTATAATTTGGTACTTTTTAAATTACATAGGATTTGCTTAAACTTTTCTGGGTATTATCATTGAGAATGAGTAAATTAGTTCATGATGACATTTCTCTTGTAATTAGAATCCACCCATTCAACAGCTGAATGTACTGCCTCAATACATCAGAGGAACTTGATATCTAAAACTCTTCTGAAAATTTTCATTTGTGCTTTCATCATTTTATGAGGAAAATAGATTATCAAACATCTTATAATGATACTTCTCATTAAATATTCTCATTTTGTAATTTTACTCTACTTCTATCATTTGCTTCCCTTTCTGGTACAGAACAGAAAAAAAGCTTTGTCATCCTGCATATAGACATTGCAGAATTTTCTTTTTGAAAAATATGTTCTTTAAACTTTTGGGTTGCACGTTACAATGAAACAATGATATTTGCTAATGTTGATTTAATAAACTAGCTAGAATACTAGCTCATTTATAAACAATTTGTTCTTCTTACTGGTTTTTGAAGAGTTTAAGACTTTACTAAAAATTTAAAATCTTTAAACACAGAATTAATTACATGCTTAAATATAGAAAAAATGTTTTGTTATATAGAGGATATGATAAAAGTAGAAACGAATCATGATACTGAAAATCAGCAGAATATGTACTAACAAGACAAAAAGAGAAAGCAATTTCTTAAGTTGGTGAATGGAATTTTCGAGTCTTTCAAAAAAAAAAACCAAGGGATAAATAAAAGCAGATTGTTAAAATTGTTAAGAACAACTTTAGAGCTCTTGCCTCGCAATCAAAGGCCCTGAGTTCGATCCCCAGCACTCCTCCCCAAAAAATAATAAAAATAAATCAAGAACAACTTTAGTTAAGAACTCTAGTTAAGAATACTGTTTAGTTAAGAACACTGTTACTTGTCTTCAGAGACCAGTTTCCATACTTAATGCCAAGAGATCACATTCCTTTTTAGAAATATTTTTCCTATTAAACAAAAACGGTGACGTTACAGGGGATAATGTAAGGTGGGGCTAGGGATGTAGCTAAGAGGTAGAGCATGTGCTTAGAATCTGTGAGTTCTTGGATTCAATTTCCAGCGCACCCTGAAATACAACACAACTAATATATTGTACCTATCCACCACCATACTTTATTGACTATTTTTATTTCATATTTATAAGAATAATATAATGCCCACATCGATACTAAACCTCCATCCTTCCATTTCCTAGTCTTAATCCACTTTCTTCAGAGGAACCACTACTATATATTTTGAGTTTATCAACCCTCTGACTGCTTTTTGATTGTTGTTATATATATGATTTTTAAAAATCAGATAGTAGTAGTTTCTACTTTTTTTTATTTAATGTAAATTATATCTTATGTATGAATAAATTTATTTTGTAATGAAAATGTTCTCTTTTGAATTTTTTCAGGTAGATATTTATGGTAATCATTCATTTATTAAAGTCATTGTTCAGTATTCCATTGGATAATTAAATCACAAGTTTCACAAGTTGTTTATTCTCTTGCACATTTAGGATATTTCTATTTCTCTGGGA